>JACXGI010013966.1:0-19844 GCA_016801175.1 Esox masquinongy | reverse complement strand
GGGTGTCCACCGATTGGTCCACCTCAGCAGTCAGGCGATGCACTCATGACTGCCAGGTGGGAAACACCAACGAGCACAATCAGGAACGTAAGGGACACGTGGGGAAACGGCAGGAGGGGAAAACCACAAACGTACATACAGGGTACCTGCATGCGTAACAGTTTACGTTTTCAGTTTATTACATTGCCAGTGTTAGTGTATTACACTGTCAGTGGTAACGCTTCAACTGTACAAAGTCCAATTGTAATGTATGTCAATGGGTAAGAATTACTGCCCAATTCTAGAAGGTAAAGAAGTCTTAATATGCTTAATTATAGGGCCTATTGGAACGGCCTCTTGTTATATGCTTGGATGTTATAGCTCCCACGTCTCTAAGAGGCTTACTTCCTTCCTACAATTGGGAGAATTTCCAACCCATTTATTTACATTGCAATTGGATGGTGTACGTTTGCAGTTTATTACATTGCCATTGGCGGTGAATTACAGTGTCAGTGGCATTGATAAACGCTTCAACTGTACACTGTGCAATTGCAATGTATATCAATGTGTAGGAATTGCTTCCCAATTCTACAAGGAAAAGAAGTCTCAATGTGTATAATTTTAGGGCCTATTGGAAGGGCCTCTTCTTATATGCTTGGATAATATAGCTCCCATGTCTCTAAGGGGTTTACTTCCTTTGGAGAATTTCCAAAACATTCATATACATTGCAATTGGATGGTGTACGTTTGCAGTGTACCGCATTGCCGTTGGCAGTGTATTACACTGCCAGTTCATCACGTTGCATTTCCGGACAGGAACCGCCTACGGGCCCCAGACGGGGTTTAACGGACTCTGGGAGTTCCCCGGTGTGTGGCAGTGTCGGTACATTCTTTGGAAAATGTCTGGTTTTCCATACCACCATTTGTCCCCGGTTCCAGATCTCCGTGTCTATAAGGGCTAAATTCACGCCATCGATTGTCCTCGCACCGTTGACGTTACCTCTGTCCTTATCCCAATTTTACCCCTCTTCTATTTCTTTCCTGGGCACCATCGTTTGAAGTAGACTGTATAGAATATATAATGGCTCTATTATAGGTTGACATACCAAGAGGTTTGACATAGGAGTATTTCTGAACTATCACCCTTTATGAATGTAATTAATGTGCACCTGAGAACACAATGAATCAAGTAACATATGGAAAAGTATAATCAAATGATGTATGGATAATCAATGTATCAGGATATAATCACTGTCTGGGGATAATCAAGTAACAATGAATGCAAAGGGCCCTAATGGCTCTATTATTTTTATACAAATCTCTAAAGCCTGCGCCACCAATATTTAACAAGGAACGGATCTTGGAAGGTTGCGAAACAATGGTGGCGGATGGGGAGAAAGATTGGCCCAAAAATTAGCATAAGGGGATGGCCAGGAATGTTATGCAAGATAATGCTGTCTAAATGTGTGTGTCCTGAGTTGGCAAGACAGTTGTTCCTGCAGGTCAACTCGGCTTTTATGATTGCTCATTAAAAGTCTAATTTGAATCCACAAACACCTGAGTAATTGCATCTTTTTGAGTTGTTGCATCCTTTTTGGCAAGAAGATAAATTTTTCCACGACAACTACAGATGCTAATTTACAATGTTTCACGTTCAATGTCACTCACTACTAGATTACTGAACTCGCGCACAGAAAATATGGCCTAATAAGCTGTAGCTATGTTGTTGTGGGGGCTTTCACTTTTTGTAATATTTCGAAATAATACTATTAAAATAGTATTTGTAAAAAATAGTACATGTTAAAAAAATTTTTTTAAATCATCAGTCATTTGGGCGCCCCTGGGTGGACAGCGCCTCTAGAATTTGGCTATCCACCTATGCCACGGTCCAGCACTGGGCAGGCTGCAGCTCATCATCCCCTCTGCAGAGAGGGTGATTTGCTGCAATCTGCCGTCTTTACACACCTCCAGGATGCGGAGTCGAGCGGCAATGATTGGGGCTGATCCCTTTCACCCTGGAAATGGTCTATTCTGAGATCTCCTCTCTGACAGAAGGTTGAGGTCTATCAGGTCCAAAAGCTCTCGCCACATGAAAAGTTTCTTTCCTACAGCAGTACGCCTCATGAACATGCCCCTGGAACCAAACTGACAATAGCCCACTCCCCACAAACAGACACAACCCTCAACTGGACAAGTCAACAACCCTTTCCCACATATTTATCATGGTGGCGAACCTCAGACATAATATGTCGCGTCATCCTTTTATGACGCCATTTCAGACCGCTGATTTCAGAACCTTGGACAGAACCAAAGTACAGAAACATAAACTACCACTACATTCAAAGCCTGCAGCTAGTCTTTAACGATACTATCAAAACAATTTAAATATATTTAGACATTTTCCCATACCCACTGGAAATCAGTAAGTATAATTGCAATTTCAATATTTCTCGATATTTATTGTAGTGACATTTTTCACTATTTTACCCATGTTCATTAACCCATACTGTAAAAAACAAATTTAGATGCATGTTGAATGATAGTGGGGAAATCTGGGTTATGATGTAATGGCAACCTGTTTCCCATATAGTGAACTCCTTTTGATTAGACTCCAATGGGTCTTTGTGCAAAGCAGTTGCTCGAATCACGGCTGGTAACTTCATAGAAGTCCAGACCAAGAAGAGCACAAAAGACAAGACCCTGAAGCGTTGTTTGCTACGGAGAAGGATGATGAAGAACAGTTCCAAAAAAGCACAGGCCACTGACAGCACCAACCATAATGACATCACCCGTCTCATTAATGAGAACCTGGATCATTCCCAGTCTACCGCCAAACTGTCCACCCTTGGTCTGGAGAAGTGTCAGTCCTGTGACAAGCTGTCAACAATCACCCAGGACCAGAGCACTCTAACACTCACCGACAGCTCCAACAATGCTAGCTCTTCGATGAAGAAGGCCCCGTGACCGACTCCGACGTGTCCTCGGACACCCCCGGGACGTGAATGGTTCAGGCCCCTGATTCACCCAAGAGGCCGGTGGAGGTCCAAGCTGCAACTGGTGAACTGCTGCGCTGTCTGGGGGAGTTCCTGTGCCAGCGCTGCTACCTGATCCAGTACATGTCCTCCATGGACCCGGTGATGTGGCTGCGGCTGGTGGACCGGTACCTCCTGGTTAACAGGTATCAGAGGCAGAGCTGCATTAACACATCCAGCCTGGTGTTCCTCTACATGCTGTGCCGTGAGGGGGTCTCCTCTGAGGTGGCCACATTGCACGAGCTGCATGCCGTGGTGCTCACCTGCCTGTACATTACCTGCTCCTACATGGGAGACAAGATCCCCTACCCCGTAAAAGCTTTCCTGGTGTGGACCTGCAGGCAGACCTGGAATCGTTGTATGTCCATCACCATGCCGCTCAGTGGCCACATGCTCCAGATGTCCGACCTTAACTTCTTCTACCAGGTGTTTGCTGACCTGAAGAACGAGTGTCAGCGAGAGGAGAAGAGCCACCTGTTCACTGTGTGCAGATGTCATTGACGGGCCCCAGGTCCGACAGGGATGAGGTGAGGGTGGGGGGGGGGGTTGGAGTTGGCTTGAAATAACCAGACACCTTTATTTAAATATTCAAGAAATGTGTTACTTTAAATATCCCGTGTTGTGTATTTATTCTTTAAACATTTATATTGTTTTCAGACTTTGCTGCTGACCTAAAAATGTCCAGCTTTTTGGAAAAAATTACTCAGGTCATTTAAAACATGAATGAAATACTTTTAACATATTGATAAAGCTTGATTTAAATAAGTTCCAGATAACACCTTTCCCAATTGTAATTGTTTGTGCCCTTTGGAATTCAAATCACAGGTTTTTAATGTTCAATTGAATTAAAATGTGGTGATGGACTTGATCAGTCAAGGACATTCCAATTCTTGGTACCGAAAAAAATCTTCAGTTCAACTCTCTCAATGTATTATTTGTAGTGTTTTTTTTCTTCATATGGGTGGATACACTCATCAGCTGTTTGGAACAGTTCATCAGAACTGTGGCACATACAAACAGTAAATACCTATGGTATGGGGATAAAACAATTCCCGGATGGTTAGAAAAGGTCCTTGCTCTGTTTTTACCTGTGCCTGGATCTGGTGAAAACATTCTTCTTCCTTCCTTCTCTCTTCTTCCTTCCTTCTCCCTATCACTTCCCTATCTATCCCTATCCCTATCTGTCTACCTTAGATTTGGATGACAGAACATAGGCCATACATCTTCTGTCTACCTACCTTTTATGATTATGTTTTGATAAATACTTTATTCATGTTAATGTACCAATCTGTTATGTAGGCAATCATGGCTTTTTTATGTTATCATCAACAATGCAAAGTAAATCAAGTTGAATTATAAGATTATCTTTTATATATTTACATAGTATCTAGTGGCCATGATTCATGTTGGTTGCTATAAAAATGTCTTACCTAAAAAGCAGTTATGTACCGTTAGTGGGCTGAATCACTACATTTGTGTAGTTCTAGATGCGTTTCAAAAGGTTATACTCCGATACATACCCACTAGCATTCTTCAGAACTGACTTGCATGAACACAGGCTGTGCCCTATTGATCGGTGAAAGCCCAAGCATTAAGGGAATTGACTTGTAGAGAAAGCTTACTTTCACGTGTCTACAGCTAAGCATTTGCCTGTGATTTTCAGGGTTAGGCAATCCTGGTCCAAGGAGTGCCAAAAGTGCCTGTTTTTCAGTTAACCAACTTCAAAAGATCCCTTGACTGATACATTTCTGGGTTGAAACTAAATCCTGCAGTATCCACGGCACTCCAGGAACAGGGTTGCCTGACCCTTCGGAGCAAACTGAATATCTGACTCAAAAATAGGACTAGACTTAACAAAACAATTCATTGATTTTCCATTTGAAATTAAATATTCATTGCAAATATATTAGAATAAATGAAACGGTCATAAAGAACAAAAATAATCAAACCGAATGGAACTGCCCGCAAGGCTCCAGTAATGAATACAGAGTCGGGGGATCCAAGTGCAGAGGCGCAGTTTATTAAACAAAGGCAGAAAAACGCTGAGAAGGAGTCGTAGCCAAAAGCCAGACAATAGGAATCAAACACAGCACCAAGGTAGACAGTCCGCGGAGGGCGATAGTACAGAATGGAATAGGCAGGAGACAACGTCCTTAATCGAGAAGATAAGTTCCAAAACCAGAGACAGGACAAATACTGAAGAAGGACCAAACGCTTGGAATGCAGATAAGTCGGCAATACCTCGCAATCACACAGGGGAACTGAGTTGACATATATAGGGCGGTGCATGGAAATATAAGGGAGTGCACAGGTGTTCAGAATTCGGGTGATTAAGATCTAGTGCTGCGTTCAGGTGAGTTGGGGAGTGTGCTGTGTTCGGGCGTGCTAGGAACAGGTTGGCGGCATGACCTGCCGGCAGACCTCACAGCTCCCAGGTGTCCTTCCACTTGGCCCCACTGAAAGACACAACAGAAAATAAAATGGAGTGAATGTAGCCTTTTAAAAGCTTGCACTTGATAACAAGACGTGACCAGAGCATACTGTAAACCAGGAATGAATCTTAAACCATCTGACTCCTTCAAGGTCTAAAGGTTTTGTTTAAACACGTTTCACAGGTGTCACATTACAGAGAATTAAGATGAAGTATAATAAACAGTCTCTGGAACTACGCACAAGAGCGTAACAACAAATATACAAACTACTATCAGACAAAGACTGTATTTTCAGATTTTCAACCCATTATTCACAAATAAGTAAGTGTGTGCTTATTAAGGTCTTGCATCAGAAATATGTTAATCAGTGCATTTAGGATTGCCTCCGGAGAGAAACTCAACAGGGTCTTCTTTCCCGCTGATTCTGCCAAGCCCGCTCCCTTGGCTGTGATAGTAGGTAGGGACAGTGGGAATCTCGTTCATCCATTCATGCACGTCACTAATTAGATGACGAGGCATTTGGCTACCTTATGAGAGTCATAGTTGGTCCCGCCGTTTACCGGCGCCTCACTGAATTTCTTCATTTGACATGAGGAGGCACACCCCAGGCGGGGCGCAGCAAGGACACCGGCGATCAACCCCTGTGCACACCCCACATGGGCGTCTGGTGGGGTGAGCCCAGCGGTCTCCATAGACCCTTTTCCAGGGTTAGAGACAGCCTGTCTGTCGCGTCGGTTACACTTTGACGGGCTTAAACGGGTTTGTTAGACCCAACGACATCTACATGCTACGCATTACTCTAGGTGAGAACAGCCCTTTGAACAAAACCAGACTAAAGGATAACCCAGCTCGAAAGAGGTCAAGCAGGCGGAGGGAAGACTCTTGGTCTTATCATCGCTTGACCCTAGTCTGGCCCTTCGACCTGGCAGCCACCAGCTTCCCCTTTACTGGGGCCCCAGAGTCAACCGCATCTTGCAGCGGAAAGTTGCAACCACACGTGGAGTGGGACAGCGTCGGTTGACCAGTGTGTCCGCTCTGTTCGGCACCGACCGTATCGAGACGCACACAGGGAAGCAGAACATGACCAGAGAAGTCGCCGTTACTGGGTTCTCGAAAGTTTTCCACCACGCAGTGGAAGGTTGCAGCCATCACAAAGATGGGGGCAGCACACGTTCACCAGTGGGAAAGCTCGGTGGGGATCGGCGGGTGATCCCCGGTGAGACAGACCCAGCGAAATCCAGGCGGTTCGTTGTCCCTCCCGGTGCTTGAGGCATTTGGGGCCCAACTTTCGTCCTAGGTCACCTAGGACACACCACTACCAGAACTCTTGTAGGCAGGTTTCCCCACGTCCTTCCGCACCACCAGCCCAGCTTTGTCCTATGAGTTTGTAGCATACGGTTGTGGCCCTACTCAGGCCATCCTCCTCGAGACCCTACTCAGGCCATCCCCCACAGCTCACCCCTCTATGGACTCCCCCAGGCTGGTAACCTTCTGTAAATATGGGGGTGGTCAGCTCCCTCACCTCAAGGTTGCGGGCCGGACACAGCAGCCTGTCCCACAGGGACGCCACACCGGCATTGTTTGAGGAGAGAGACTAAACCGCAACCCAACCCGTTGCCGTTCCGCATCTAGGATAGCCAGAGGCATCCGCTCAAAACCATCCCCAAGAGACAAGCATGTAGTTAGGAGTTAGGTCCTCCCAGACCCATCCACAGGGACACCCACGAAGAGTGTATGAGTACAGAGCTGCAGGAGGCTCACAGGCCAGCAGCTGCCCCCTCAGGAACTCCCCCGCCTGGACCGGCGGAGTAGTATGAAGGGAACTGCCGCCGACCCCCCTTGTGGTCCGCAGTAGGCGCTCCTAGCTTGCGGTCTCCACGGGTGCCCAGAGCAATTGGGGTCTGACTTTCGTTCTAGATCACCTAGAGCACAACATTACCAGACGCAGCAGGCAGGCGTCCCCGTGTAAGCCCGCTCCTCCACAGTTCGCCCCTCTAGGCTCTCCTCTGGGCTGGTGACCTTCTGTAATGAGGGGTCGGTCAAGACCCTCACCTTACTACCATCCGGGTGCGGCAGGACACAGCAATCCATCCCACTGGGACACCCCATGGGCTGTTTGGGGAATAGGCTGAACCGCAATCCTCCACCTCCGTTTCACTGGCATGGCCCGGGGCGTCCACCCTAAACCATCCCCTAGAGACAAGCAGCTTGGTGCAGAGAGTTGGGGCCCCCTCGCCCCATCCACAGGGACACCCAAGAGTGTATGAGGACGGAGCCGCAGGAGGCACCCAGCCAGTGACGTACACCCCAGAGACACCCCCACCTGGACCAGTGGAGTTGCCTGAGGTGGAGCGGTCACTCGCCCCCCCGACGTCCGATTCCACCACGCTCGATACTTACCTGGATACTCACCCTCCAGTTAACCCCCGGTCCGTGTTTAGTGGGCCACAACCAAGAAAGGTAGTAGAAAACAGCTGGGCGCTCCCACCATCGGGTGGGAGACATTGAACCCCCGCCCTCGCCCCAGGGCGAGGAACGGTTGGATGGGTGCCCAGTAAGCATCGGAGCGCCAGGTAGGTGGGCCCGACTTAACCGCCACTCAGGCCCCTAGGGGCACCGAGCAGACGGTAAGGGCCCAGGCAAAGTAACCTTCTGTAATGAGAGGTCGGTTAGTCCTCTCACCTGAATGGAACTGTCCCTCCCTAAGCCCGGGACACCGCACGGAATTAGTAAATTCAAATCCGGCCCACTGCCTTACGTCATGCCACCCCGGTCGGCAGAGCAACCTTCTGTAATGAGGGGTCGGTTAATCCCCTCACCTAACCGAGACCAACACCCGTTCACCAAGACCACCCCGTCGAAATTGGCGGGTTTCTCTCTGGCCTACCGCTTCAAGCCATGCTGCAACCATGGCCCTGCCCAGATCAGCAGATGTAACTTGCGTGAGGCCGGGGCATCATCTGTGTGTGATGTTTGCTTCAGAAATTAGTTGGGTATATATGTTGTCTCTTTCTGCCATAGGAAATGCATTGCCTACTGCTCTAACTTCACCACAGTGGCAATGTAGTTTAAAATTGATTCAGCAATATGATATCCATCACATGCCATCAGGCATCTATGTAGATTACCTGTGAACTAACCCTAACCATAGTCCTGTTATCATGATAAGCTCGCCATATTTTATGATTTTGTCAAGATAATGGAAAATATAATAATTTTTCCTAACCTTTAAACTGCCAAGTATCTTCTATGAATTGTCTGTGTTTGGGATAGGCTTAACCATAAAAATTACCCTAACCTCCATTCCACATGTAGCATGTTAACTCAAACCCTAAGCCAATCCACATTGGGTTGACCGGTAGGGTTAGGGTTAGGATTCACCATTCAAGACAAATTACACTCCCTTTCCTGAAAATATGTGTTAGTGTAGTAGTTAGACACAATACAATGTCACTGGCATGAATAGAGTGTGCTTCTCTGAAATTTTGTCCTTTTCTGTTATCACAATAGTCTCTTCACATTTTATTATATTTACAATATAAAAGAGTCTTTTTTGTGGTCCATTAAACTGACCACTTTTTGTCATTGTATGCAAGGTACACAAATGACAAAGATGCCATTCAACCTTTTTTTACTCAGGGGACCATGCCCTTCTCAATAAGCTATTCCCCATCTCTGTGTGATGTTTGCTTCAGAAATGAGTTGGGTGAATAAGTTGTATCTTTCTGCCATAGGAAATGCATTGCCTACTGCTCTAACTTCACCACAGTGGCAACGCAGTTTAAAATGTATTCAGCAATATGATATCCATCACATGCCATCAGGCAACTCTGTAGATTACCTGTGTCAATTCATGGCTTCCTATGTTAAAACATGGTTGCTCAGCCTGACCACAAGTTATTTTCCTGTTGGCAGAACTAACCCTAACCCTAGTCCTGTTATCATGATAGGCTCACCATATTTGATGATAAGTAGAAAATGTAGGGTATATTGTGTCACTTTGGTGATTTATGACCCTGGTGGGCGGGGCTTCCAGATTGATTTGACAGGTGGGCGGAGCATCCAGTTTGCTGGGTGGGACTTCCAGTGTGACGTATGGACTTCCTGTATGACATGTGTTAGGGCGGGACTTCCGGAATGACGTATGCATGTCCGGTGACTTTGTAATTTATGATTGCATTGTTGTGTCCATGTTTGATGTTTTACAACGACTGATAAGCAACCCGGACGAGTGTTATAACATGTGCGATATGTTTGATGTTTAACAATGGTGTCTTAGGGTTCCAGAACGTAAAATTCCCAGGCAATAAATGTGTTATATCAGCGGCAAAATGTTTGGTGTTTAACAAATAGGGTGCCAGGGTTCAGCAATGCTATAACCTCCCAGCATTTTATGTTCCGATAAGTGCTACAACAGATGCCCTACAACCAGTGGATGTTAACCTTTCATGTTTTATGAGACGATTGCCGTGGTCTGTGTATTTAAACCACGCAGACCCCTGTGTTGGTCATTCAGTATTGCATGAGTAAACTTACCTACACATTACACACCATGGCGGTTTTGTGGAGCGATAAGCATTTTGGGTGAAACACCATTGAAAGCTAACAGCTTAACCGCAGCTCAGCGAGTTGGCAAGAGATTACAAATGGACAGCAGAGAAGCAATCAATATGCCAGCCCCGAAGAAACCGATGCAGAGTTTACCCCGAATCCATCAACTACACCAGGATATGTTGGCACGGGAATGGAAGTTGGACGACGGTCAGATCGATGGATACATTTTCAACCCAGAGATACCAGAGGTTGCATTTTATGAATTACCCGAAGGCCAAGAGTTTAAGACCGGTGTGACTGATCAAATGGTTTTTTATGCCAGTTTATGGAACACCTTTTGGAAAGTGTTTTATTTGGGGCCAAAACAGGGGACACATAATACGGTAGATGTACTGTTTAAAGTTGTCGAAGGAATGAAACAGTATTACTCTGTTAGATTGGAACTATTACCAGAAAATGTCAGCAGGTTAGATTGTGACTACGACTGCGGACTGTTCGACTGACGTAAGACCCTAAAGCCCCGCCTTAAGCTAACACAGTCCTCAACACAGCATGAAAACAGACATACTGCCTGTGACTATCAAGCAGTTGGAAGAATTTACGAAACATGTCTCAAGAATACAACCAACCGGAGTTTGAACTCCACAAGGCTGAGCCCTGGCTGTGTGACGCCTTGGCTGACAACGCTGTAGACTTCTACGGTACCCCGGACCATGACAGCTCGATTCCACAGGCATACACAACAAGAAACTACAATTGGCTTGACCGGTTTGGTGATCAGCTAGGATCACCAAACCGCCTGATTATTTTTTTGAGACCCATTATGATGACATCGTGGAGACAGTTTTAACACCGTGTTAGATTCTGTCCAAGTTTGATCCACGAACAAAATAAATGCAACCAGAAGTCAGGGGAGAGCCATCTTTATTCAGCATGAGTCTATGATGTTAACCTTCCTTCTTTCATTTTTCTCTCTCTCCAAAAATTATTGAGTTAACACAGTCTTTTATGCCAGTATACATAGGAGGTGGCCAGTGGTCATAACCAACCATTACACAGTCAAATACCCTCCAATAAGAAAGGTTTCTCCTACAAAAGACCCTTGTATGGTATGTTCCAACCTATGGTCAATGGACCTATCCATAGAGCCTATGTCGGTCACATGGGCAACTCCTAGCAGGAGGTATGGACAAGATGTATGGACAGGATGTGTGGGGCCCCTCAGTAACAGTCATCACTCCCTATCTATTGTAGTCAGCACATCTGTGTTGTGTTAAGTTTCTCATGCCCGTTTCCTCTCAGTCCCCCATTCAATCATGTAACAATTAATCATTACATGTTGATAAAACTAGCAAAATAAAAGTACAATCCAATTCCTAATGAACTGAAAGGGTCCAAACACTTCAGTTAAAAAACACTAAAGAAAAATAATAAAAAGGATTATATGGCCTATGAGGCTTTATTATTCCTTAAATGAAATAAAAACAAAATGCTATGGACACAGCTTGCCCTGACACATAGCACTGTATGGCATTGCAGTCGTAGTGACCATCGTGATCGATCTTACCATACACATCAAGTCCCAGCCTACTATCAGTCTAACCTGTGTCCAACAGAAACAGACCTAACATGACATATTAATGAAATGCATAATTCATTCCCAATAAACCCTTTAAACAATCAAAGTCCCCCCTTGGCCATATCATGAGTCATGCATCAACATCATTCTAACAACTCAACATATCCTGAACGTAACACAATACTCAACTCCAATGAATGTACTAGTGACAGTTTCTACCTTTGAAAAGGAATATGGCACTATTAAAAATATCAGGATAGTTGTTGTAATTATGACTATTAAGCAACTTCACGAAAAAACAAGTGTCAATGACCAATGTTTGGGTAGTGATCCTATGTAGTCCTCTACCTGCCTTGTGAGGAATGAACATACATACATAAGATATCAAAACACCAGTCAATTTAGGAAAACTATTGATTGTTAGGAATGAAGCTTGATTCCCATCAAGTGTCCTGTAGTTCTAGTCTTCAGTCTTCTCTGTCTTGTATCAGTGATGTAAAGTTCCAATATCAGTTATTGCAGTCAGTGTGATGTGGACCCAGCAAATTGCCTGGTTATCCTAACAAGTCAGTGTAGGTGTGTAGTGGAATAGTGAGTTTCCGACACTTCACTATTTCAAGATTAACACCACAACTGTGTCTTCCACTGTTTTGGGACCATGTGACCTGTCCAGTCAACTGGCCCGTGGTACTCTGACCTGTAGTATGTGGAGTCCTTCAGGACTCTCCTCTCATCTTGCTGTCGAAGATTCATCTGTAAGTGGAATGTGAAGCCAAGTGATCTGACCCTGGCATCGTTCTGCCATTTGAGTAGTCAGGAGGATTTGGAACAGATGCGACCCATGTGGTTGTAGAAATCCTTCTTGAACATGTTGCTGGTACTCACACACTCAGTTGTCTGTGTCCAGTCAGTGATGTGATGTATCATCAGAAAAGGGGTTGTGATGTCCTGATCTGTTGAAAGTATAACTGCAAAACAATGATTAGTGTGGTTCAACAGTCCATCTGACTTTCATCCACTGGGTATGGTTCCGTCAACTCCCAACAATGAAGAATATAGGTCAGTCCTGAAAACTTGTGGATCTCAGAAGTTCCATCATCAGAGTGAAGCGTACACCCTATTCAGACAAGTTTCCATAAAAGTCTATGTCAAATTTCCTTTTCCATCCAGAACTTGCTTGGTTGATGTTTCATACAATGTGCTATATTTATGCCCGAATAGCACCTGGCAGTGGAATGAGATTCCGTTGTCTGATCAGACTTGACTTTGATTAACCTAACCAAAAATGGTTACATCTATGCTATTCCACCATTAAAATGTTAGACCTTACGTCAAACAAACAGTTTCCAAATAAACAATTAAAACAAATCCTAAGAATAGAATATGTTAAACATAGCAGATTCCAATACACCATTATAACTATGCAAACAGAAAAAAAAACAAAATGTTCATGTAACTCCTTTTAAGTACCAATTTGATTTACTTTTGATTTACTATGAGCCCTAAGGTCAACTCTTTCCAATCATAATCAGTATATCATACATCCCCCCTGCTTTCACTTCATTAAGTCAATGGAAATTGACACCATGAGTGAAAGCAGAATCACGGCGAATACGGCCACAGGAGGCGCCATCCTGAACCCGCACTGGCCATCATTTTGGGACGGACATGTAAAAATAGAGAATTGGTAATAGGGATGGATCTGGAATCCATTCGATATGGAGTTGCATACTGTATATTCATCAAAAACAACAAAGTGAAAATGTTAAAAACACAAACATTCACTAACACAATCAAAGACATCAATGTGCAACACAGTTTTGTGCGAAGGAATTATAAACCATATAACCCATTGACACATTTGTCTTACAGAGCTATACAGCTCTCCAATTCTTTAATTGGTTATCATGCATTTATAATATCCTGAAGTTTCTTGGCACATGCCTAACTAAATTGGTTTGCCCACTAGGGGATAAGTTGCACAACTAAATTGTAGGAGAGAAAAACTCCAGCCCAAGTTCCAGTGGTATACCTACTGCAACCACCAGGGCGATTGTATTAGCATATCTACAGCACCCAAATTTAGCATTTTTAAAGGCAAAGACCAAACTACCTTCTGACAAACAATGTCTTGATTAACCTTCTACATTTAAGTAAAATTCTCCAACTTTGATTCGTTTTTATTCCAAATAGTGGCGGCAGCCAAACACTAAATCACAACTTATATTTTGTTCACATCTGTGGTTCTATTGACATAAAAATGAATATCATCAACAATGAGGGATGACTTTTGGTCTCTACCCTCACTGCAGTTGGTTTCAAAACCATAAATTTCTATGTTAAAGCTATTGAGTGGAAAATATATTTAGCCTTCACTTAATGTTTGATCATCCCCAAACTGAATATGCTTATGTTGAAGAATTTACCACAGTTGAGACCAGTCTGAACACTCAATTTTTACCCTTAGTAATAGGCTACCCTGATTTAATGGGAGAGGTTGTTTGGGGTCATCCAAGGGGTCTGCCCCCCTTCCTGGAGCCTTTAGCTTCACCCACTCATGGCTAGCCATAAATTAAGGCCAATTATTTAAAATGTATATGAAATTTAGGTTTCCACATATTAAAAATCTGTACATGGTCCTCAGACTGTCTGTAACAAGATATGTTATTCTTTCAACTTAGCCGATATCCTTTGTTAAGGGAAGGTTTCGTATTTACTGTCCTACCCATCTCTAGTATTGTGTGCAGTTTGTAAAAATATGCTTGTCATATCTATACAATAACTTAACATTCTTGTGATAATTCAATAACGTTGATAAAAATGATGACCAAACCACAAACAGACATGACCACCCAAGTAAGCCTATATTACTCTCGCTACCCCAGGGTGTGGGGTGTGTGGGGGGATTGGCTCAAGCACTCCTCCCCCCTGTGCTGCTCTCTGAACCAAGGGTGAGACTATTTTAGTCAGTCAACTTTTTAGTATCTAACTTGTTCTATAAAACACAAATGTCATCTTAGTTGTAAGAGAAACACAAAAAACAAACAAATGAAAATGTTCCTAATTAACCAAAGCCAATTCAACATTCAATTTAATTTTATTGTAGGGGATAAATTCGCTTTGGCAGTTTTTACCCTTTTTGTCATAATTTCACATGAGACTGTAATCTCAATCTTTTGTCTAAAATCAAATTATAACATATATTAGAATCAAATTCAGTGCACATGGAAAGCCACGTGTTTTACTAAACTTCAAAAAATGATTACCCTCTGTGTTTCCCTCTCACCAATGGTCCTGTGACGACGCAGAGAGAGAGAGAGAGAAAACACACACACATTCCAACGTGGTGGAAACCCTTTGTAAAGGCCTATGGCTGTTTTGGATTCATATTCAGTCCTCATGGGACACAGCGTGTCTTCTTAACGTTAAAGATTATCACCATGTGGATTCTTCATTCTATCACTGATATAATATATAAGGAGAGAGAAAACACAATATTTTAACCTTTTGTAAGAAAACCATGAGACTATTTTACCAGATTACAAAATCATCATTGTACCAATTTCTAATTTATCATTAGGGTTAGATGTACCCACGTGTTAAAACCTACCCACATTGTAGTGAGACCCTCCTTGAGGCCTTACGGTTTTAAACATTATCATCAACGCAATAAATATGTTTGATTTAAAATTACATAGTGAACATGACAAAGCACAACAAAACAGGCTATTCCTTGAATACCTATTAAAACATGTTCAAGCATGACAGAACAAAACAGGCTATTTCTATGCCTATTAAAACATGCTATATACCATCAAAGTGCCTTCAAATTAATATTCACTTGAATAAGCATAGTCATTATCAAGGGAAGTGATCAGATTTCCTTGATAAGTTCCAGCTCTACCCAATATTTACGTTCGATACATTTTTGGAAACACATTTAAAACTCTTAATCAATGATTATAAGCTCACGTCAGTTGCCGGTATCATCAGGAAATCCTCTGTCTTTGATTCATGAATTCCATACATGGGAGATCTTTCCTTGCTGCTGATCGGAATGTGGGCAGAATGTCTCATGTTACAACTGTCTGTGCATCCTGTCTTTTTCCTTTGGTTCGTCTTCTTCCGACACTCATCCTGCCAATGTCCAATGATTCCACAATAGTGACATGATCCTGTTTTCTTTTTCAATGGGCGTTGAGTGTCTTTAGATGCTGTTCCTGCTTTAAACATTTCCAGTTCCTTTTTCAACTTTTCAAGTCCTTTTTTCAACTTGTCCAGTTCAGTCATTTGTTCAGCCGACGCCCGAACACATTCATTCTCCTTCAAAGATCTTTCAAGATCATCTCTGAGGAATTTATCATTCCATTTTTGAATTTCTGATAACACAATGAACAACCAACGTGTTTTTTGTAATTCATCAGGCATTATTTGAATTTCTTCCCATATTTTCTGTATATCAAAAAAAACTCCAAAAATCTTCTTCTGGAACAATGTCATATTTTTGAATTATCTCTTGGTGACAGTCATCTATTTTCAAGCTCTTTTTGATGTCATCAGCTTTTTTCTCCATTACAACGTGTGAGGCTGCAGTCCTCAGTTTTACCACGTTATTTTCTTCCCCTTACTTGTACAAGATTTAAATTATTACTACATACGCGTCAACCTGCTATCCAAATAACAAGGACTTCTAGATGAATACCGAAGCTTTGCACTAAACAGTGGCCTATATTAGGACATTACACATGTGTCACTTACTACTCAGTCTAGTAAGTACTTCCCATCACAACAAGGAAGCTTTAGTATCTTCTGTGGAGTTCCTGGACTAAGACTAAGAACACATCTTTCAGTGTCAATGTAAGTCTTGCGTGTCCTCACCACATGTTTCCATTGCCTAAAAAGCGACATTTCTAGGTCTTCTTGTTGTTCCAGATGTGTTCATCTGGATACTCATGCTGATTTAACTGACTTGTTCTTTTAGAGTGGTTTGACTCACCATTCAGAGTGCAAATCCATCTATCCGGCTCACGGCACCATGCTGTTAGATTCTGTCCAAGTTTGATCCATGAACAAAATAAATGCAACCAGAAGTCAGGGGACAGCCATCTTTATTCAGCATGAGTCTACGATGTTAACCTTCCTTCTTTCATTTTTCTCTCTCTCCAAAAATTATAGAGTTAACACAGTCTTTTATGCCAGGATACATAGGTGGTGGCCAGTGGTCATAACCAACCATTACACAGTCAAATACCCTCCAATAAGAAAGGTTTCTCCTACAAAAGACCCTTGTATGGTATGTTCCAATCTATGGTCAATGGACCTATCCATAGAGCCTATGTCGGTCACATGGGCAACTCCTAGCAGGAGGTATGGACAAGATGTATGGACAAGATGTGTGGGGCCCCTCAGTAACAGTCATCACTCCCTATCTATCGTAGTCAGCACATCTGTATTGTGTTAAGTTTCTCATGCCTGTTTCCTCTCAACCACGACTGAAACGTGTGTTGGTCAAGGCTTTGAACGCATCGGGGTTTCATGCACCGCTGACTGATGTTCACGTGGCCGCTGAGAACTTTCTGCATGAGCTCAAGTTGGAGCCGAACATCACACAGAGACTGAGTGAGAACAGGGATGAATACATGGATAAATTTAATGAGGAAGCTGTATGCGACGCTGTGGCGTCTTGGTGTGACAAAAGCAAAGAGTCTGCTGTCTAAGGATGGGTAACTTCAGTTGTCATGTTTACATGTATCTAAACAAATCCTATGTGGGTTTAGCGATTAAACAGTTGATGCACAAAGCTATCAAGAGAAGTATTGATGTTTGTAGACCTTTTAATAACCGAGACCATGGTTATTAATATCGGTATAAAGCGTTTTAATAATCTGAACAAGCATATGGAAACGGTCAGGAACACATCTGATGATTGGTTGCAATTGTTGTCAAACGGTGTTGAATCAAAGGCCCTAAACAACTTCATGTATAAACTTCTAACATTTTCAAACGCTGACAACAAAGACTTTAAAATTGGGCACCTGTTAAGTTTAACGTATGTAACAGACGTTTGTGTGATAAAATTGTTGAGTAATGATGCTGTGGATGTAGAATGTATTTCTAAATTGTTTACAGATTTTCTAATGAGCAGAAATCTGAATGCTTGTGTAACTTTTCTGAATTTCTTGGATGACGTGTAATTTCGAAAACTCAAATAAAACGATGTTATTACTTCTCATTACTTCTCATTATTGCCCGAATGCTCTACGATGTCTGAACAGGTTATGAAGAGTATTTACTACGACCCGGCAAACCCTGGTGCTTATGTGGGTAGAGAGGGTTTGAAAAGAGCATTTGAAGACATATAAAAACAAGGAAGAACACCACAAAAAGTCCAAACGGACAAGGGGAAGGAGTTATTTAATTCACATTTTGAAATGTTAATGAAGAAGTACAACATAAAACATTTTGCTACAGGAAATGATGTCAAAGCGAGTATCGTTGAGAGATTTAATAAAACAATTAAATAACAAATGTGGAGGTATCTCACAGCTGCCAACACTCATCGCTATGTTGAGGTTATTCAAGATTTAGTTCATGGTTACAACCATAGCTACCATCGGTCTATTAAGATGAAGCCTGCTGACGTTTGTGAAGAAAATGTTAGACTAGTTCTCAAGAACCTGTATGGTACAACAATAATGAGAAATGGTAATCAAAGTTACAAGTTCCGGGTTGGGGATACTGTGAGACTCTCAAAGATGAGAGGAGCATTTACAAAAGGCTATGAAAAAGGGTACACAGATGAATATTTTACAATAACAGAATGCATTCGGCAGGTACCTCCTGTATATCGAATAAAAGATTACGATGGTGATGTGATAGTTGGGACCTTATATGAACAGGAATTACGGAAAATAATCGTGGCTAAAAATAAAACTTTTAAAGTGGTAGCAGTTCTGGATGAGAAAGTACAGAAAGGGAAGAAAATGAGTCTTGTGAAATGGCGTGGTTGGCTTGAGAAATTCAACAGCTGGATACCATCGGAACAAGTCCTTGACCTAAAAACTGGATAAAACTCCAGGATTTGCAGGATCACGTAATTTACATTGACTGCGATCAGCATGGGTGACGGTGATTTCTACACAACACTGCCCAGAAACTCGTCGAGACATGTCTATCCAAACAATTCGAGTTCGAGCTATACCACAAAATTTGCCAAAGGTATAGATTTGAAAGGTGATTGGGAAGTATCTTTGATAGAATTCCAATACCCGCATACGTGGAAGACTTTTACATGCGGTGAAAACACATTTGAACTACTTTACTCAAAAACACGACAAAACTTGGAAGTATGAACTCAACACCGGTTATTAAAATGGCATAGGAAACAGACAGAGATCAACATTTATATATAACCACATGGTGTATGGGCTGGGTATGATGAATTTAAAAATAGAATGTTTCTAAAAGGCGAGCCCCATTTTAGTTTGAAATTCAGTGCAAAACTGGAACAGATATTAGGCTTAAAACCAGGCGAGTGGTGGTACAGATGTCACTCATTTAATTCCAGAGTTTTCTTACCACGGTAAGATCAGGTGGATTGCGTCAAACTGTGATTGCACACATGGGGGAGCAAGAACGCTGAACATTCTATTTGTTCTCGAAAATCTTTTTCTAAACAACAGTATACACAATGTTCAGAATGTTCTCCTAACATAACAGGTTATGACAATTTTAAAAGTGAAATGTTTCTAGTTGCAACTTCATAACTGATAAGTTATAATAAAGAAATACACCAATAGCCTACACAGAAATAAAGAGTATTTGTTTAAGCATTTGAATTATCTTAAAACCTGTTATGGCAGGGGCAAAAAAAGTCAATTTCCGCCTAAAATGATGTACCCAAATCTAAATGCTTATAGCTCATGACCTGAATATTGTGGAAACATATTTTTGGTTCCATTTGAAAGAAGACACTCGGTAGTTTGTAGGAATTATAAATTAATGCAGGAAGGAATAACACAATAGATTTGGCAGAAGATAAAACAAACCAAAAACATGCGTTTTTTTGTAAAAAAATAATTCCTCATCATGTTTGAATTGCACTGGGGAAGGCCAAACATGGATTAGGAATCTGGAGGCATGTTCCATTTGATCCACTATATGTCAGCAGGGTCTGGGTAAAGTTTCAGGCCATTTGATATAAAATTCAGTGATCTACTTACTCATTTGTAAAGCAAGGCCAAAGTGTCCTTTACAGATTGGCCACTT
>JACXGI010013965.1:0-19846 GCA_016801175.1 Esox masquinongy | reverse complement strand
GACTCCAGTGGGGAAAACCTGTTGAAAATCTCAGTCGGCTCTAGCAGCGACCCAGGTTTAACTGGTCGACGGCATTTCTTCCCAGTGACCAAGAGAAAGTCCTTGCCCGGCTGCAGGAGCTGTGCCGGGGGGCTAACAACACTGTCGTTTCTTCCTGGTGGCACAGACGCAGTTTTTTCCATTTCTACACTAACATAATTCTTGCCTGACATTTGCGTCTGAAGCCGAGCCTTTAACTCTGCTATCTTTACCTGAAGACGATAGTTCTCCGTGTTGTAGCTACCACAATTACAGTGATAAGGCATAGTAATGGTACTTAGCTTCGGGTGTTCAGCGGTGAGTAGTTCTGTTAATTATGTCCAAATAGAGTCCCGGTGTAGAAAAGTTGGGTAAAAAGGTCAACAGATAAAAATATTGCGTTGGTAAACTCTTAAAGTAGAATAACCAATTAGTTTACATAGAGTAAATTCAAAAAAGTTTGGCAGGTAGCCAGGTAGGTAACAGCAAGGAGCGTACAGCACGTCAACAATCCCACAATGCACAACCAGTAACATGTCTCGACGAGTTACTGGGCAGCGTTATGTAGAAACCACCGTCACCCATGCCGATCGCAGTCAATGTAAATGACGTGATGCTGCAAATCCTAGAGTTTTATCCAGTTTCTAGGTCAAGGACTTGTTCCGATGCTATCCAACTGTTGAATTTCTCAGGCCAACCAAGCCATTTCACAAGACTCATTTTCTTCCCTTTTTGTACATTCTCATCTAGAACTGCTTTCACTTTAAAAAGTTTTATCCTTAGCCACGATTATTTTCAGTAATTACTGTTCATAAAAGGTCCCAACTATCACATCGCCATTGTAATCTTTTATTCTATATACACGAGTTACCCGCGGAATGCATTCTGTTATTGTAAAATATTATTCTGTGTATCCTCAACCCGGAACTTGTAACTGTGATTACCATTTCTCATCATTGTTGTACCATACAGTTTCTTGAGAACTAGTCTAACATTTTCTTCACAAACGTCAGCAGGCTTCATCTTAATAGACCGATGGTAGCTATGGTTGTAACCATGAACTAAATCTTGAATAACCTCAACATAGCGATGAGTGTTGGCAGCTGTGAGATACCTCCACATTCGTGATTTAATTGTTTTATTAAATCTCTCAACGATACTCGCTTTGACATCATTTCCTGTAGCAAAATGTTTTATGCTGTACTTCTTCAATAACATTTCAAAATGTGAATTAAAAAACTCCTTCCCATTGTCCTTTTGGACTTTTGTGGTGTTCTTCCTTCTTTTAATGTCTTCAAATGCTCGCTTTACCTCGATAGCACTTTTATTTCTCAGCACACGAATCCATCCGTATTTGCTTAATACATCAATGCATGTTAACATAAATTTCATGTTATCGTTTTCCACACTATAGGCACTCATGTCAACCAAATCCAGCTGAAATTGTGAATTTATATCATGAACAATAACTCTATTTCTTTGAAAATGTATAGTTACAGGCCTGTGTAGCGTGTATATATCCTGGGTGAGTAGCCAGTCATTTGCCCATTTTTGAGGATCTCCTAGTACGCTCTTTTCAAACCCTCGCTACCCACATAAGCACCAGGGTTTGCTGGGTCGTCGTAAATACTTTTCATAACCTGTTCAAACATCGTAGAGCATTCGGTCAATAATGAGAAGTAATACATGTTTAACATTGTTTTATTTGAGTTTTCGGAATTACACGTCATCCAAGAATTTCAGAAAAGTTACACAAACATTCAGATTTCAGCTGATTAGAAAATCTTTAAACATTTTAGAAATACAATCTACATCCACATCATCATTACTTAGCAATTTTATCACAGAAACATCTGTTACATACGTAAACACACATAACAGGTGCCCAATTTTAAAGTCTTTGTTGTCAGCATTTGAAAATGTTAGAAGTTTATACATGAAGTTGTTTAGAGCATTTGATTCAACACCGTTTGACAACAATTGCAGCCAATCATCAGATGTGTTCCTGACTGTTTCAATATGCTTGTTCAGATTATTAAAATGCTTTATACTGACATGGTCTCGGTTATTAAAAGGTCTACAACCATCAACACTGCTCTTGATAGCTTTGTGCATCAACTGTTTAATCGCTAAAGCCACATAGGATTTGTTTAGATACATGTAAACATGACAACTGAAGTTACCCATCTTTAGACAGCAGTCTCTTTGCTTTCATCACACCAAGACGCTACTTCATCGCATACGGCGTCCTCATTAAATTTATCCATGTATTAATCCCTATTCTCACTCAGTCTGTGTGATGTTTTGCTCCGACTTGAGCTCATGCAGAAAGTTCTTGGCTGCCACGTGAATATCGGTCAGCAGTGCATGAAACCCTGATGCATTCAAAGCCTTGACCAACACATATTTCAGTCGCGGAATTAAAACTGTCCCCACAATGTCATCATAATGGGTCCCAAAAAAATAATCAGGCGGGTCGAGACAAGAATGTCTTCTCTGGCTTGGGTGGTCCACTTCATATCCGATGCATGCTTTGTGGAGAATGGTCACAACAACGTGTTCCAGGATCATACCCAATGTTGCTTTGATGTTCTTTAAAACTTGTGGAGCAAGGCGTTTGTCCAAACTCTTGCAGCATTTGAAAGGTATGACAGATTAAGAGGTCCTAGCTGAGCGCCAAGCTGGTCCAGCCAATGGTAGTTTCTTAGTGGGTATACCGGCAGAATCGAGCTGTCGGGGTCCGGGGTACTATAGCAGGCTTCAGCGTTGTCATCCAAGGCATCACACAGCCAGAACTCAGCCTTGGGTTCTTCAAACTCCGGTTGGTTGTATTCTTGAGACATGTTTCGTAAAGTCTGCCGACTGCTTCATATTCACAGGCGGTCTGTCTGTTTTTATGCTGTGTTGAGGACTGTTAGCTTAAGGCAGGGCTTCAGGGTTGCACATCAGTCGAACAGTCCGCAGTCGCAGTCACACTCTAACCTTCTGACATTTTCCGGAAATAGCTCCAATCTAACAGAGTCATACTGCTTCATTCCTTTGACAACTTTAAACAGTACATCTACCTTATTGTGCGCCCTGTTTTGGGCCCAAATAAAACACTTTTCGAAAGGTGGTCGATAAACTGGCATTAAAGACCATTTGATCAGTCACACCTGCCTTAAACTCTTGGCCTTTGGGTAATGCGTAAAATGTAACCTCCGGTATCTCTGGGTTGAAAATGTATCCGTGATCCGCCCGTTGTCTAACTTCCACTCCCGTGCCAACATAACCCGGTGTACTTGATGGATTCGGGTTAAACTCTGCATCGGTTTCTGGGGTGTTTATCAATCACTGTAAAACATCAAACATGAACACATCAATGCAATCATAAATTACAAAGTCACCGGACATGCATACATCATTCCGGACGTTCCGCCCTAACACACGTCATAGAGGAAGTCCATACGTCACACCGGAAGTCCCACCCAGCAAACCGAATGTCCTGCCCACCTGTCAAATGAAATTGGAAGCCCCGCCCACTAGGGTCATAAATCACCAAAGTGACTGAATATACCCTACATAAACTACTTGTGCGGTAGTCTATACACATCCGTATCTGTCCATTCTTTTTCCAGACAATTACAATTGGGGATGCATAGGGACCTCTGGATTCTTTGATGATGCCAGCAGCCAATAGCTTCTGGATATGACGCCTCATCATCTATGTCGGCAGGTGCAAGTGTTCCTGAAATGGTCGGGTATCTGACGGCGAATATTATGCTCCACTCCTTTCGCTAGCCCCACATCCAGTTCGTGTAGAGAAAATACATCTGCTCTCTAAGTCTCTCTAAGTCTTTCTTTCCACTCCTCAGGAACAGGTGCATCTAAGAAGTTGAGAAGACTGGTGTCAAATTCTTCAGGGACTGACTGTTGCTTTGACACGGTTGTGACTACATCAGTGGGACACAGACGGCCTAAGATGGTACCCACTGGTATGGTTGTGTCTTTGAGGGATTTATTCTGGACAACAACTGTGAAGTGGTTAACATTAACTGTGTGGCTTGGAATTACCATGGACTGTAACAGTATACCTGCAGGAAGAGGGTTTGTAGAGGATAATTCCACCATCAAAATTTCATCAGGCAGTGGCTGTTTTGTATCAAATTTACACACGGTTTGACAACTGCATCCTGCAGGTAGTATCAATGGACCAGGGCCCTGCCACTTCTCACAACCCACTTCGTCGTCGTCTCCTTCATGAAGTAACTTTGTGGGGCTTGTTGGGGGCTCCGGGCAGATGCTTTGAATGTCTAAGGTTCGGGCCATATATATGTTCCAGGTGAGTCTACACACAGCTGAGCGAGTTGTTTGAGAAGACTGGCTTTGGCATTGGTTCCAATAATCACGGGTGTCTGGTCGGGTCCTGCCTGGTCAGGGCAAATCAAGGCCAGGACTGCCATGGTGGCTGGAGCTCCAGCCACTTTTTTTGGAAACTCTATATCTACCACTACATAACCAAGGTACTGATAACTAGAGTCACTTAAACCCCAAATGTCTAGTTTGCTCACAGGATGGATGTGGACATCGGACAGATGCTTTGTATACCAAGACTCAAAGATTATGCTTACCCATGAGCCGCTGTCCAACAGAGCGTCACACAGATGTCCATTAAGCTTCAATGGCTCAATGGATGGGGGCCCTATTAAGCCTTCTGGTAGGTCTTTTAGCTTGAAACGGTCCACAGCACTCTTCCTGACGGTGCAATCCACATCAGCATTATTTGCAGTGCTGCCAGACTCTGAGTTGTTACTTTTGGCATTTTTGAGAGCTCCAATAAGCTTCTGTATTACCTTGTTTTGATTCTCCGGATTTCTGCATTTTCCTGCAATGTGTCCATCCTCCCCACAGCGGTAACAGATGTATTCCTTTGAGCCAGTTGATTGTCTTGTTGGGGCATTCGGTGAAGGACAAGTGCTTTCCACGGTCATCACAGCAGATGGGTTCATAGATGGTTTGAACGATTTTGAGTTCATTTTTTGTGTTAACTGTCTCACCTGTTCCTTCAGAGCCTGTACTTCAGGGTCCAAGCTGGTCTCTATGATTGGGGCTGAGACAAATGGTGGAATCTTGTCACTTTCCTTTGTGACTTGAGGAGGTTTCATCGCTAGTGTAGCAAACATTGATTTAATTTCCTTTGATTTAATAAATTTGAATAAACTTTAATAAACTTTGTATTTCTGACTGCTTGTTTTCGGCCTGTGGTTTTGCATGGACTGTACGCACCGACTGATTTAGTCTGACCCGAGAGGCTTCATATTCCTCTTCCGTGCAAATTTCTCGCAGTAATTCCAGGAAAGTTTGAGGGTCCGCCTTTCTTTCCCACATTCGCAATTGGATTAACATTAGGTTGGCATCTACCGCCCCTTTAAGTAGGTGCTCAACACGAGCTCGATCCATGTTACTGGCCGGGAGGCCACCTCTTTGTACTACTTTAGACAAACAACGCTCTAATCTCCTTAGAAAATCCGACAGTTTCTCTCCTGTTTGTTGTTGCTGCAGTCAGAAAGAGAAATACAAGCCTTCTCCTGATTAAAATGAACAAGG
This sequence comes from Esox masquinongy, assembly GCA_016801175.1. Classification (NCBI taxonomy): domain Eukaryota; kingdom Metazoa; phylum Chordata; class Actinopteri; order Esociformes; family Esocidae; genus Esox; species Esox masquinongy. Next base: position 14,242 of record JACXGI010013965.1, on the reverse strand, counting down.
GTTTTTGTTCATTTTATCTAGCAGGTCACCAACTGCTCGAAGAATGGACTTGACAGAAGAGGGGGCTGGCTCTGACCCTGAAAATAAAGCCTGTACATCTTCCACAGATCTTGCCTCCGCTTGAAGCAGGGCCATCGATTTACCATTAAAATCTTCAGAGGCCTCTTGTTTCTGAGAAACTATGTAGATTGGCCATGATTTTAATCCTTCTGATGGAACCACTTCAGGTGGGACATCTGAATTAGTTAATTTTTCCCTGCATTCACAGAGCATCATGAGTTCACTAGACATCTCACTTAACATTCTTCCTCTCACGCGCACTCGACCCAGCCACTTTATAGTCTGTAGAACATTTTCTATTTCTTTAATTTCGGCGTCCTCCGGGACCACAGTCATTAGTGCATTACTTTCATCCAGTGCCTCCCCTTGACACCAGTTCTTTAACTGATATAGAAACACCTTCTGACTGCATTTGTTGTTTTTACTTTAAACTGAGGTGTTTCACTAAATTTTATCATAAGAAAGTGATTAAGTTTTGACTAGAAACCCAAACTCTTCTCAGCAGTGCCTCCATTTATGTAGCCCATCCATCCATAATTCTAAGAGAAAGGGTCCTGAGTTCTACAAATCACTTAAATTAACTTAATCCACTATTATCTTGAGCTCCCTTAATTAACTACTTAAACCTATTTGTCAAATAATGTATATACTATTAATTAAAAAATGTGCACACACAGCTTTACCCTTCAAAAACAAACAGAATACGTACAACTTAAATAAAGTAGGAAACCTATATAATTTTAGTTTATTTTAACAAACCCCAAATTACCAATACATCAAATATGAATAGCTGTACCTTTTTACTATTATTGTTTTAGACCCCACACACACACCGGCAAACCTAATGTCCCGAATAATACAACCCCGTAGCAGGCCTGAGTCGATGCTTGGGTGCGGTGAGATCCAAAATAATGGTCACTTCACTCTGTGGGCAAATAAAATAGGTGGTAACTTACCGTGTATCTGCGTTGTTGGTCCATTGGTCCAGGTAGAAACAAAATGGAAAATGGCGGAGTCCACATACGTGTTCCCATGCAAAGGCAAAGTCTCTTCTTGGTAGAGAATACCCTGGTAGCTCGTAACGTTAATTGGGTTTTCCTTTCTGCAAGGCAACTTCTAAACAATTGGTCCCACGTCGTAAACAATCAAACTAAATTGCATTGTTAGCCATGTTAGCTAAACTGCATCTACAAGTCCATTCACTGTGCCAATGAAATAGACGTGTTAACAAGCTAGCATACACAAGACACAAAACAACCAATCGAAACTTCGAGTAGAAATTTCCCCAGCTGCCCATAACTTGTACTACTAATATGCTTCTGTATGTTGTCAAGTTGACAATCAAAGGAGCTGACTATACTGTTAGATTTACTGCAATTTTCTTGCAAAAAAATCGCTAACTAGATCCCGCACGAGAAGCTCATCTTTTTTTTTTCCTTTCTCCCTCAACTCCTACACACCAACCCTTCTTGTCACTATCTCCACCAATGAAAACAAACACCCAGATATCACGTCATTGCACCCCAGGCACCATCTCGTAATCACTAATTCTTCCCCAAAACATTTTCAATCTTTCTAGATTGTTTACGCCACAGAATCTTTATTCTCCATTTTTTATATGAACTATATATATTGATTAAACTGTTGAAGATCAATTCTTGACCTAGGCTAGTTATTTTTGTATTTATTGCAATCAAGTATCTTAATATGATTATCTATAACCATGCCTAATATTTTTAACTGGGTTACTTAAACATGGGGCAAGAACAGTCCTTATGAGGTCTAGATTTACATCTAAATCTAGACCTCATAAGTCACAGCCCATGTGATTTACATCTAAATCTAGACCTCATAAGTCACAGCCCATGTGATTACAATACACGTTGGTGATCAATGTAGTTACACTGCAGTGATTGGTGGGATTTATCTGTGGTGGAAGGGTCGGACGTTACATAGACAATTTAGATTTTTAAAGGTTTAAATTTTAAAACAAATCTATTACTGAAGCAGATCTTGCAAAAATTCTTGTTAGTCTCATTCAATCTCTTGTAGTGAGAATATAGATGCATTGTCATGTTAACAAAAACTGACTAGTTCTAAAAGTTGTGAAACACATTGTCTCATTAATCAAGCTTATCAAAGAGAAAAGGAGAACTTGTTAAAAGTCACTCCTGAAGAAAGTAGTTTTAGGAGACTGGCATATTGTTAAAGAACCCCATTCCTTGGGTTTTCAGAATAGGACCAAGAGTGATATGGGAGAGGGATAGTGAGATGGGATAAATATATTTTGCAAGCGTAATAGAGGGAGTTTGTGTGGGCCAGACAGACAGAGACATAGAAGAGACAGTGAGAGAGAGAAAGATAGAGCGTGAGTACATGTTGCTAGCTCTTCATTAGCATATCAGTGTCACTTGCTTAGTCTCTCATCTCCATGGTAAATATAAAGTGTCACTTCCCTCATCCTCTTTCTTTCACCATCTTGCTTTTTTGTTTCGAAGTATCGTAATTTCTTGCCATACCTCTAACATCTGCACCCCCCTGATTAGACCCAACTGTGTTGCGTCCTGCAGACCCAGCCTTATTTATTGGACGCAATCTGAAAGGAAGGTTTTAGAGCGTATTACTAGAGCGTAAACTAGTTATTCTTTCACTGTTTATTTTATTACTCACCTCAAGTTACTGACATTTCTCGGCACCTCCACTCACTTTAAAAAGGCGGGGCAAATCCTTCTTGTCATGTAACCTGCCTTTTAATTTAACATTGGCAGTGTTTGTGTGTGTGTGCACGCATCTATGTGTGCGTGTGTTTATGGGTGTGTGTGTGCGTGGGCTGTCTCTTAATAATTCATTCAGCCACCTGAGGTTCCTTCAGGGAATTATTTTTTATTATAATCCAATGGGCTAAATCCCACACAACATATAGTTGGAATATAGGATAATCCTCTTTCCGCAGAATGGATGCAAATATTTTTAGACCTACATGTTATTATACATCCTAACCACCATATCAGCAGGTTTCCTGGGTGCATAATGTTATGCACCCAAATTACCTTTATTCAATAGTGCGTATATTGTTCCAAGTATACAGTTGTGCTCAAAAGTTTGCATACCCTTGGAAAACTGGTAATATATGTACCACTTGTAAAAAAAACACGAGTGAGCTGGCAAAACACGTCTTTTACTTTTTATGGGATTCACATTCAACTGTATGTCATAACAGAATGGCACAATCATAAAACAATATGGCAACGAAGAAAAAAATGAACTGACCCCTGTTCAAAAGTCTGCATACCCTTAGTTCTTAATACTGTGTGTCATGCCGCTTGAAAATGTGTTTTCTACTTTGTTTCTGCAGTTCAGTGTGGTTTGTTTATCTTTGTAACCGTAGTAATGTAGAACCAGTGCATGTTGGGAAACAGGAAGTAAAATCGCCATGCGGTAATCAGCTACAGGAATGTGTGAGCTCTACCAGTCGTATGTTTCCAAGTCGATCGCCTTTCCTTCTCCCTTTTTGCTAAGGCAACGTCTGCAAGTATTTCTCATCGTGTAACATTAGGTTATTGCTCAATTTTACTTTTGTAAGATTATTGAAACGGCTAAGAAGCTAATTAGTCCGTGCTAGGCTAAGTTAGCTTTATGTTTTATTGCTGCTGGTTGTTTTTACTAGCTTGATTGTGTTTATTATATAGGCTACACTGCTATGTTAGCTTTGCGGTGCTATTTACACTGATACTGTGTATTTGGGTTTGGTTATTAATATAGACATCTCATTGTACTGTATAGCAGAAAATATACTGTATTTCACGAAATTCCCAGTAAACTTCATGGAAATGAATCAGCTGTGTCCTGGATTTTCTTGGGAGTGTTTAAGCTGAATGGAAAATAGCCCATGACAGTGAAAAGACGGGAACACAGCTAACAAGGGACACACAGAATTGCTATCCTACGGAGCAACTCCAACACTACAGCTTCCTTCTCCGGATATTGAAAACGCGGTGAGTCACAATGTCACAACGTAGCAACAGTAAAAACAGTAAACAGTAAAAAAGGAAATGGAGATAACCAGTCTGAGACTGTACACTCAAGAAGCAGTCGCTCATCTGGTACATCGTCCAGCTCGAAGTTTAGCATGGCCGTCGTCATGGCAAAAGCAAAAGCTGAAGCAGCGCAAGCTAGAGCGGCACATGTGCAAAAGGAAATTGAACTTAAAGTGGAGCAGGCACGAATTCAAGCTAATCTTTATGCATTAAATGATGAAAAGGAAAAGGATGCTGCCATAGCAGAGGCAAATACTCTTGTGGCTGGTTTACAAGATATGGGCTTTGAAGTTTGCAGTGAGGCTAACAGCCCGGTCCCCCAATCGGTCAAAGATCAGCGCATCGCCGACTATGTCAGCACAAGCCAGCCTACGCAGCAGGGGTCCATCTGTCAAAAGAGAGAGTGACTTCACTTCGCCAATGCTTCATCCTCCACACCCTCAACCAATCAATGTTATCCCTTCAACACCCCACCCACTCAATGCAAGTCAAACCCAAGCTGCTGCTTCCACTGACATTATGCCACACCAAGCACCTCAGCCCCCTCAAACCGGTGGGGCACCGCCACAACAAAGCTTCAATCAGCCTCTCAACTCCTCTCCAGCTCCTCAGCTCACTAGGAATCGTCCAAAACAGAACTTCAAACCGGATTCCTCATCTCCTGCGCACCAGCCTGCTCACAGGACGCCTTGTGGAGCTAGCTATGACCATTCTACATCTACTGTAGACCTCACCAAATACCTTGCTCGCAGCCGCCTGGTGACTTCAGGCCTTACCACATATGATGACCAGCCAATGAATTATTGGACCTGGAAAACATTGTTCCTGAACGCTATCGCCGATCTAGACCTGTCTGCTGCAGGAGAACTCGACCTCCTTACCAAGTATCTGGAAAGAGAGTCAGCAGAACAAGTAAGAAGAATAAAAACAGTCAACATTATGAATCCAGCAACTGGACTGCACATGGCATGGGGACGCCTCGATGAAATATATGGCTCGCCAGAGGCCGTCGAACAGGCTCTGTTCAACAAACTAGAAAACTTTCCAAAAGTCACAACAAAGGATTCACAGAGACTCAGGGATCTAGCCGACCTGTTGTCAGAGCTACAAGCCGCCAAGGAAGACGGCTAACTCGCAGGCTTGTCGTACTTGGATACCTCTAGAGGAATTAAGGCTATCATTGAGAAACTCCCATACAACATACAAGAAAAGTGGCTTTACTTTGGTACAAGATACAAACAGGAACACTTTGTTAGCTTCCCACCTTTCTCCGTGTTGGTAAACTTCATCGCCACGGAGGCAAGGGCTCGCACAGACCCAATCTTTAACCTCTTCATGCAAGCTCCAGCAGAGAGAAAGAATAAGTGGGAGAGGCCTACAAAGACATCTGTATATGTTCACAAGACACAGGTCTCAGGAACTGCTAAGGCCGAGTGTAGAGAAAGTGTGGAACGAATTGATCCAAATAAACATTGCCCTCTGCATAAAAAGCCCCACCCTTTGAGGAAATGCAGAGGCTTCCGTGAAAAGAGCATAAATGATCGCAAACAGCTTTTGAAAGAGCATTACATCTGCTTTCGCTGTTGCTCCTCCACAGAGCATCTTGCAAAGAACTGCACCGCCGAGATAAAATGTGCAGAGTGTGAGAGCACTGGTCATGTGACAGCGCTTCACCCCTGCCCACCTACCTGGAAATCTAAGTCGTTCCCTTCCACTTCAGAGGACTGCGGGGCGGAGGACAGAGAAGACGTCCAGGAGGTCAAGTCGACGTGCACACAAGTATGTGGTGAAGGATTGAGTGCCAGAGCATGTGCTAAGATCTGCCTCGTCAGCGTGTTCCCAAACAGATACAGGGACGAGTCCAAGAGGATGTATGCCATACTGGACGAGCAGAGCAACCGCTCCCTGGCACGGTCGGAGTTCTTCGAGGTTTTTAAGATCTCCGGAAGTTCCTACTCATATACACTCAAGACCTGTGCAGGGCATACAGAGACAGCGGGGAGGAGAGCCAGCGGTTACACTGTGGAGCCAGTGGACAAGAAAGTAAGCATTCCTCTGCCTACACTCTTTGAGTGCAACCAAATCCCTAACGTTTGCGCCGAGATTCCTACGCCGGAAGCAGCCTACCATCATGCCCACCTGAAGCACATCGCCAACAAGATTCCGCCTCTGGATCCGGACGTCAAAATACTCCTCTTACTGGGCAGAGACATCTTACAGGCGCACAAGGTCCGAGAGCCGATAAGTGGCCCAGGAGATGCATCGTTTGCTCAAAGGCTTGACCTAGGATGGGTCGTCGTCTGTGACGTGTGCCTTGGAGGTGCTCACAGACCACTCGAGGCGAGGAGTTACAAAACAGCCATCTTGGAGAACGGTCGTACGAGTCATCTTCAGCCATGCAACAACCAGATCAGAGTGAATGAGGTATTTGGTCAAGTGCCTAAACATAAGCATCATCCAGCACCAACCTCCACCTGTGGCTCAACCACGCTCATCGGAGACCGCTTGGTACCTGCCCCTGTTCGGTGTGTATCATCCTAGGAAGCCAGATAAGATCCGTGTAGTCTTCGACAGCAGCGCGTCACGTGAAGGAGTGTCGCTCAACAATGTCTTGCTCACTGGCCCTGACCTTAATAATAGCCTGCTAGGTGTTCTTATGAGGTTCAGGAAGGAACAGGTGGCGATCACTGCCGACATCGAGCACATGTTCCACTGCTTTGTCGTTAAGGAGGACCACCGTGATTTTCTCCGCTTCCTGTGGTATAGGAACAACGACCTTACCTCAGACATTGTGGGTTCACCTTTTTGGGAACAGTCCCTCGCCTGCCGTTGCAGTGTATGGTCTGCGACGGGCAGCTAAGGAAGCAGAAGCCGACTATGGCAGTGATGCAAGAAGATTCATTGACCGTGAGTTCTACGTTGATGACGCCTTAAAGTCCTTCAACACAGAGGAAGAGGCCAACAGCATCCTCGGGCGGGTACAGAAGATGCTTGCCGCTTCTAATCTCAGGCTGCACAAAATTGCTTCAAACCGACCGGCAGTCATCGAAGCATTCCCATCCGAACATCACGCCAAGGACGTCAACAGCCTAGATCTCTTTGTTGATGATCTGCCTATCAAACGTAGCCTTGGATTGTTCTGGAACATGCGCACAGACACCTTCATGTTTCAAGTCGAAGATGACAAGAAGCCGTTCACTCGCAGACGGGTACTCTCAACCGTGAATAGCCTCTACGATCCTCTAGGGTTTCTCGCACCCATCACGGTTCATGGAAGACTGATACTCAGGGAACTCACCACACAAGCAGAGGACTGGGACTCACCTCTTCCCAAAGACATGGAGATTGAGTGGACTAGATGGAAACAGTCACTCCAAGACCTAGAGGGGCTTCAGATACCACGCCCTTATACGTCCTTCTCCACTGCAGGTGCGCTAAGGAGAGGACTCCGTGTCTTTGCAGATGCATCAGTCAAGGCAATAGCAGCCGTGGCCTACATCAAGGTGACAAGCCACCAAGAAAAGACTGAGATTGGCTTTGTCTTCGGGAAGGCAAAGTTGGCCCCCCAGCCTGGCTTAACCATCCCAAGACTTGAGCTCTGTGCGGCTGTACTCGCCATTGAGATTGCCAAGATGGTAGTCACAGAGATGGACACGACATTCGACAACATTACCTATTACACAGATAGCAAGGTTGTAATGGGGTACATCCAGAACCAGTCAAGGAGATTCTATGTCTACGTACACAACAGGATCCAACGAATCCATCAATCACCTTGTTCCGGCCAGTGGAAGTACGTTCCAACGCACCTCAACCCAGCTGATATTGGGACAAGAACTGTGTCACCAGCCTTGCTTAGCAGCACAACTTGGCTCAAAGGACCAGCTTTTCTCCATGATGCATGTTTGCATGCATCTGAGCTTCAAGAGACCTATAACCTTATTGACCCTGACAACGGCTCTGAAGTGCGTCCTCAGGTGGTGACAAGTCTCACACATGTTACCAGAGATGTGGTACACCCAAATGCTTTGAACGTTTCTCCAAGTTCAGCACTCTCCTCACAGCCATAGCGCATCTCATCCACGTGGCTCGTTCCTTTGCCCACTCCACCCACAATGAATGTCAGGGGTGGCATATCTGTCGCTCTACAGAGGAAGAGTTGCTGAGGGCTAAAGTGTGCATTGTGAAGAGTGTCCAGAATGAGTGCTATACAGAGGAGCTTAAGTGTATCAACTCAGGATCCAACATCCCATCCTCCAGCAGCCTGTGGAAATTGCACCCCACCATGGACCAAGATCAACTTCTTAGAGTGGGAGGTCGGATTGGACAGTCAGATCTGAGCAGGAACAAGACTCACCCCATCATCATTCCTGGCCGACACCATCTCGCAACCCTGCTTGTGTCTCACTATCACGAAGCGGTGAAACACCAAGGAAGACATCTGACTGAAGGTGCCATTCGAGCAGCAGGGTTCTGGCTGGTGGGAGCTAAACACTGCATCAGCAATCTGTTTCACAGATGTATCACTTGTAGAAAGCTGAGGGGAAAGACCGAACACCAGCAGATGTCATCTCTGCCAGCAGAACGACTACAAGTAGCACCTCCTTTCACCTACGTAGGTGTGGACGTCTTTGGACCATGGAACACTGTCTCACGCCGCACAAGAGGAGGAGTCTCCAACTCTAAACGATGGGCTGTGATGTTCTCATGCATGTGTTCAAGGGCAGTTCAAATTGAGGTAATCGAAGCAATGAGTACCAGCAGCTTCATCAACGCCTTGAGGGGGTTCTTTGCAGTCAGGGGCCCCGCAAAGCAGATCCGCTCTGACTGCAGAACTAACTTCATCGGCGCCCCTCGTGAGCTGGAGATGAATAAGTCTAATCCAGGCTTCAACAGTGTGGAAGAGTACCTGGACACACAGAGCTGCACCTGGGTATTTAATCCGCCCCATGTGTCTCATATGGGTGGCACGTGGGAATGAATGATTGGCATTGCCCGCCATATTTTGGACTGCATGTTGCTTGAGCACAGGAAGTCTCACCTGACACATGAGGTTCTCACCACACTCATGGCCGAGGTAGCTGCAATCATGAATGCTAGACCGCTCATCCCAGTGTCATCGGATCCGGAATCGCCTCTCATCCTCACCCCAGCAATGCTCCTGACTCTCAAGACAGGCTCCGCACCTCCTCCTCTGACAGGAAGCTTTGAGGAGGCGCATCTCATCAGAGAGGAGTGGAAGCGGGTTCAGGGCCTAGCAGACATGTTTTGGAACAGGTGGAAACATGAATACCTCAAAACATTGCAGCTTCGGCACAAGTGGCAAGGAAAAAGGCCGAGCCTCCAAGAAGGAGACGTAGTTCTCCTGAAAGACAATCAGGCAAAGAGAAATCAATGGCCTATGGGCATCATCACAAAAACCTTTCCAGGAGAAGATGGATTGGTCCGGAAGCTTGAAGTGGAAGTCGTCAAGGATGGAACCAGAAAGACTTTCTCTCGGGCCATTACAGAAGTGGTTCTGTTTCTCTCTCCAAAGACTGATTCTGTTCATTAATGTGGGCTCTTTAAAGACCCCAAGCGGGGAGTGTCATGCCGCTTGAAAATGTGTTTTCTACTTTGTTTCTGCAGTTCAGTGTGGTTTGTTTATCTTTGTAACCGTAGTAATGTAGAACCAGTGCATGTTGGGAAACAGGAAGTAAAATCGCCATGCCGTAATCAGCTACAGGATTATGTGAGCTCTACCAGTCGTCAGTTTCCGAGTCGATCACCTTTCCTTCTCCCTTTTTGCTAAGGCAACGTCTAAGTATTTCTCATCGTGTAACATTAGGTTATTGCTCAATTTTACTTTTGTAAGATTATTGAGACGGCTAAGAAGCTAATTAGTCCGTGCTAGGCTAAGTTAGCTTTGTGTTTTATTGCTGCTGGTTGTTTTTACTAGCTTGATTGTGTTTATTATATAGGCTACACTGCTATGTTAGCTTTGCGGTGCTATTTACACTGATACTGTATATTTGGGTTTGGTTAATAATATAGACATCACATTGTATTGTATTGCAGTTTCACAAAATTCCCAGTAAACTTCATGGAAATGAATCAGCTGTGTCCTGGAGTTTCTTGGGAGTGTTTAAGCTGAATGGAAAATAGCCCATGACACTGTGTATTACCCCTTTAGCATCAATGACAGCGTGCAGTCCTTTGTAATAGTTGTCTATGAGGCCCCGAGTTCTTGCAGGTGGTATAGCTACCCATTTGTCTTGGCAAAATGCCTCCAGGTCATGCAAAGTCTTTGGTCGTCTTGCATGAACCGCACATTTGAGATCTCCCCAGCGTGGCTTGATGATATTAATGTCAGGAGACTGTGATGGCCACTCCAGAACCTTCACCTTTTTCTGCTGTAACCATTGGAGGGTCAACTTGGCTTTGTGTTTAGGGTCATTGTCATGCTGGAAAGTCCAAGAGTGCCCCATGTGCAGCTTTCATGCAGAAGAATGCTTCCCCGTGCCTTTAGAGCTCACACCCCCCCAAAACGTCAGTGAGCCACCACCTGCTTCACAGTGGGGATGGTACTCTGTTTACTATAGGCCTTGTTGACCTCTCTCCAAATATGGCACTTATGGTTGTGACCATAATGCTCTATTTTGGTCTCATCACTCTAAATTAGTGTGCCAGAAGCTGTGAAGCGTGTCAAGGTGTTGTCAGGCATATTGTAACCAGGCTTTTTTGTAGCATTGGCGCAGTAAAGGCTTCTTTCTGGCAACTCGACCATGCAGCTAATTTTTGTTTAAGTATCGTCGTATTGTGCTCCTCGAAACAACCACACCGTTTTTTCCAGAGCAGCCTGTATTTCTCCTGAAGTTACCTATGGGTTTTTCTTTGTATCCCGAACAATTCCTCTGGCAGTTTTGGCTGAAATATGTCTTGGTCTACCTAACCTTGGCTTGGTATCAAGAGATCCCCAAATTTTCCACTTCTTAATAAGTGATTGAACAGTACTGACTGGCATTTGCAAGGCTTTGGATATCTTTTTATATCATTTTCCATCATTATAAAGTTCCATTACCTTGTTACGCAGTTCTTTTCTGCTCCCCATGGCTCAGTATCTAGCCTGCTCAGTGCAGACGTGAGAGCTAACAAACCCACTGACTATTTATACACAGACACTAATTGCAATTTAAAAAGCCACAGGTGTGGGAAATTCACCTTTAATTGCCCTTTTCTCCTGTGTGTGTCACCCTGTGTGTCTGTAACAAGGCCTAACATTCAAGGGTGTGTAAACTTTTGATCAGGGTCATTTGGGTGATTTGTGTTATCATTATGATGTAAAAAGGAGCCAAACAACAATGTGATAATAAATGGCTTCATAAGATCACTATCCTTAAATAAAAGGAAAAAAATATTTAAAAAAATATATATATTTTCAAAATCAATGCCAAAATGTCACAATTTCTGCCAGGGAATGCAAACTTATGAGCACACCTGTAGGTGCAGACAGTACACAAATAAATGTTTATCTTTTCCCCCTCTCCTCCTCTGTCTCTCCCAGACTTTCTCTCAGGAGCACCGTCAGGGCTAAAGTGCTACTTGTTCTCCTGACCCCTCCCTTCCCTATTATCCCTCTCAGCTGGGCTTTTCCTACCATACTCAGGTGTGAAGTGTAGAGATGGTCTTATAGGATGGCTAAACAGAGGAGTGATGCAAGACATTGCTCTCTCGCCATCCTTCTTTCAACTAGACTCTTTGTTCTCTCCATTACTTTGTGTCCTTTTTTCTCTACTGATCTTAACCTCTCAGCCCAGTATTCCTCTTTTTTCTCCAAAACCACATTTGAGATGTTTTGTAACAATGGTGTTAATCCGTCGTTGGACATGTATTTTAATTCTTCCTCCACATTTTCTCTACCACCATATAATTTCTTCAATTTGTCCTTCACCTTTACTTTGTCATTGTTTTAATGAAGGCCACTGATGAATGCCTGTACATGTACCTTTTAATTGTTGCTTAACTAAAAACACATTTCTAATGGTGAGCAAGTCACAGTTTCATTTTTAATAATCCCTGTATCTCTCCTCCTTTTTTCTTCCATCTCCCTCTCTACTAAGGCACTTCCACTTCCTATACCGCTTTCCCATTTCCTCATCTCATTCTTTCATTCTCTGTTCCTCTCCTAGTTTGTAGTTTTAATGAGCTGCAGGAACAGTGTTCTCTCCTGATCTCTCGCTGCATCTCTGTTTTCACTGTTTCACACAGCACCTGGGTTGCATGACACATATACACACACAGTTACAAAGAGGTAGGGCGCAGGGTGTTTCCTCCACCTTATCAGAGATAAATTGTCTGGCGGGTGTCTGTCAGAGAAAGTCAGCTCAAAGACACAACAGCAGGATAATCAGATCTCTGAGATAGACAGATTTCACAAAGATATGAAGAAGTTTGATATTCTCCAGGAAGTTGTCCTTCATTTGAAGCCAAACTGATTGAAAAACCTTGGTTGTATTTTCGTAACTCTTCAATTACTTTGTGTGTCCTATAGCCTCAAAGATGGATACAAAGACAGCCTGAGTTGGCCTGAGGTGCAACTGCCTTGTCACCAGGTTCAATTTTACAGAATTACTCAACTGCCCTCTCCCAAATTTACAGAATTACTCAATGGTTTCTTTACCCTGTAAGCAATCTATGGACAAATTATAAAAGCAATCCATGCTTTAGTTGTATTTCCATAGCCAATCAAAGTCAATTGCAAATGTCTAGATGCTAGGTGCATATTTCTTTTACATAAGAAAACAAAAATAATGCACCAGGGCACAAGAGAGCAGAGGAGAAAAACAGCCAGGGGAGGAGTGTATAGACCTGCTAAACATTGAATAACTACACCCATTCCACCCTAACCACCGTAAGGAGGCCGCTCTGAAGATGTCACAAACACCACTTGAGAACGGTAGATCTTTTACTTTTGCTGTTCTACTTACCACCTCTTCTACTCAGCAGGTAGGGTTGTGGACCTCCCTGTGGAACTACTGAAGTTCAGATCCTTACAAAATTTTGGAAACTTTTCCAATTGAAACACCACTATTTATAGTTTTTAAAATATTCCTTTCATTTCGGTCATCCTATGACTCTGCCTTTATCATCCAAAACATTATAATGGATGCATTGTTAAAAAAAGCATATTGCAAAGTAGTGATTGGCTGTTCCAGTCTTTTCAAAACGCACTGCATCAGGAACAATGTCTCAAGTAGTGATGGGCTGCTATGCACACATGTTCGATACTGTTCCAATCTTTTTGACACAGTTTGACACTCAATGCATCTGAAAACAATGTTCCAAAACACTCCTGGACACGAGATGACAGGCATCAAAACGCTCACGTTATAAAATACTAAACAAGTGTTGGTTGAGTGTTGTGGGGCAATAGCATTAAGATAACATACAATTATGCTAGAGGCTAAGTAGAACTAAGAAACATTGTACCTGCATTAGAGTAGGGGGTGACAGGATCCTTATCTCACTAGAATAGTTGGGAGCAAGACCAGACCGTTTGGTATGTGGTAGTAAATGGGCAGAATGCCAAATAAGGGAAAAGACGCTGGAGCTAGAAATCGATTGGTTGGAATAACAACAGGGAAACCCGAAGACGGCAGCTGCCATGAGAGATGTGTTAAACAACGTATATCTTACCCATATATGGTATGAACCGCTCCCTGAACCAGAAAAGCAGAAAAAAACGGGAAAATCTAGGGTAGGGGCTCATGCTATAAGAACAGCGTGTGCTGTGATTGTGTTAGACTCTGTTGGACTGAGTGCCACACTGTCTCCAGATATATCTGTATGGGGGAATAAAGAGAATTGCCGGCACTGCGATTTTGTCTCTTAATCTCTTCTCATTAACCAACCCGGGGAAGTACTTTAGGTCGGTACTTCAACAACTTGGGGGCCCGTCCGGGATGACAAGGAGATCTGAATTTGAGAAAACTTTGCTGACCACGACAGACACTGACGGTTCGTGGCCACAACAAATGAGGTAAGCAGAACCTGTTTCATCAAATCTGCATATTCGGCCTAATTACCAAATTCTGAACTAGAAGTGTCTTGACTGGGAAGTGTTAAATTGGGGAGTACAATATTCGGCAGAAAAGAGTGGGTTAGAG
>JACXGI010013964.1:0-19871 GCA_016801175.1 Esox masquinongy | reverse complement strand
ACACACACACACACACACACACACACACGTTTACATCACCCTCCACAACACACCTGACAACCACTTAGTAGCCCTCAGATCCCACTAGCAGGCCTGATGCGTTCTTATTGCCAGCTGATCAAATCCACGGTAAGATGGTAAACAATGACAACGCCTACCTCTTTTTAATCTGTTAAAAAAACAGGATCATGTGATAAGTCTGCTCTGCGTCTGAGTTCAAATGGGCTTGCCACGGAGAGGCACCTTGGCCCACCGATCACCTGATCATATACACCAATATCTCGGTCAGGGCTCGTGTCAGCATTGTGTCTGTCCAAATAAATCCAAACATTGTTCTGCTGACAGATTTGTGTGGGAGGCATGAACACGGACGACAGACACTAAGTGCCTAAATGTCTCGGATGGCACAGGAACTGTACATATTTAACCAGCTGCCTGACGAGGAAGAGCATCTTACAGCAGGGCGGTAATCCAATCCATCCGGGATGCCAGGGTCCTCTCACAGGGCCACTCCCAAACTGCACCCTATATTAGTGCATTATGCAGTGTTTTCACCGGGGCAAGTGTCTGAAGTAGCGCACTAGCCAGGATAAAGTGTGCCGTTTGGAACGCTGCCGCAGTTTACACAAGGCAATATGAGAACATCCTATTTTCAGACGTATGAATGGTCAGACTCAGTACTGTGTAGCCGCGTCATAATCAACACCCTTCTGGTAAAGAGCACCGTCCCGTGTGCTGTGATGCATAGATACTGAGGTGGCCCAATCACTCTAAAGGCTAAATTGGACCTGGAATAGAATCTAATATGCAACTCCGTTTCCCAAAAAGTTGGGACGCTGCATAAAATGTAAAGAAAAACAGAATGCGATGATGAGCAAATCATTAAACCCTATATTCTATAGAAAATAGTGCAAAGACATCATATCAAATGTTGAAACTGAGAAATGTTATTGTTTCTTGAAAAATATATGCCCACTTTGAATTTGATGCCAGCAACATGTTTCAAAAACGTTGAGACAGAGGCACAGAGGCACCAAAAGACTGGAAAAGTAAAAAAAAAAAAAAAACTAAACCTGGTGGAATATCACACAACTAATTTGGTCAATTGGCAACAAGTCAGTAACATGATTGGGTATTAAAAGATCATTCCAGAGAGGATGAGTCTGTCAGAAGTGAGGATGGGGAGGGGATCACCACTCTGTGAAAGACTGTCTGGGCAAATAGTGCAACAATTTAAGAATAATGTTTCAACATAAAATTGCAAAGACTTTGGGGATCGCAACATCTACGGTACATAATATCATTAAAAGATTCAGAGAATCCATAAAAATCTCTGACAAGGCCGAAAAACAGTATTGGATGCAGTAAGGGCCCGAAGATCAATAGTGATCTTGCATTTAAAACAAACTGCATTTAAAACAAACACAATTCTGCTGTGGAAATCACTGCATGGACTCAAGAACACTCCCGAAAACCAGTTAATTTGAGCCGGATCCTGCCGGAACAAGATCCAGCACCTCTCAGATTTTCCTCAGTTTGTTCCAGCACCTACTTTTCACAGGTCCAGTCTGCTGCGCAAACATCTCTGTGTTTGCTTTGCACTGTGAACATTCTATTGAAAGTGTTCAGAGTTCATAAAGTTGTCTTTTCCTGCAGACTCTTGTAGCAATCGTCACCGCCTGACAAGATTGTGCAGGTTGTAGCTTTTTGTTTTCCGCTGTTTGTGCTGCCGATGTGCTGTAGCCTATTTGCATCGATTTGCCAACCAGATCCAGGTCTGTCGTGTGCCCAAAAACGTTCCGGGACCTCCTGATTAACAAATTAAGCACGGCCGAAAACCGTTGTCTGTGAGCATGTTACATCGCTGCATCCACAAATGCAAGTAAAAACTCTACCATGCAAAGACAAAACCAGATATAAACAAGATCCAGAATCGCCGCCGGGTCTGAGATCACTTAAAATGGACTGAGTATCATCCTCCGGACTAAAGAGGAGAGGGACCAATCTGGCTTGTTATCAGCGCACAGTTCAAAAGCCATGGCTCCGTAGTAAAAGAGTCCGGATGCTAAACTGGCCTGCCTGCAGTCCAGACCTGTCACCCATTAAAAACATTTGGCACATAATGAAACTAAATATACGACAAAGGAGACCCCAAACTGTTGAGAAGCTGCGATCCTATATCAAGCACGAATGGGTAAACATTTCATTTTCAAAACTACAGCAATTGGTCTCCTCAGTTCCCAAACGCTTACAGAGTATTGTTAAAAGAAGAGGTGATGCAAGAGTGGTAAACACGCCCCTGTCCCAACTTCTTTGAAATGTGTTGCTTGCATAAAATTCAAAATGGTCATGTATTTTTCCAAAAACAATCAAATTTGAAAACATTTGATATGTTGCCTTTGTACTCTTTTCAATTAAATATAGGGATAAATGATTTGATCCAGAGAAACTACAGTCCACGCAGATGTTTCCATTATGCCCTCTCATCAACAACCCCCAGATGAGATCCCATCAGATTGGCAGACAAAGAGATCCAAGCTACAGGCACACATCCACCCATTGAATCCAGAAAACGTAAACCTTGTTTCACAAACAGGTTGATATTGGTGCAGGTAGAAAAAGTCACCTGTGCACCCAGCCTCCCTCCCTAATCAGGTCAACGTAGAATCACCAACACCAGTCAGACAGACTAGTACTTAACATATTTATGGATGTTTGCCATTGTCACACTAGAACAGGAGAACGTTCACACACATCTATGAAATATGGATTCCATTTTGGGTATCAATACATCGAGAGAGAGAGAGAGAGAGAGAGAGAGTTTATCTCTCCTTGCTTCTCACCTGCCAATCCGACAGCTGACTCTGCCATTCTTCAGCCACACGGAGGTGAATGAAACAGAGATCTAACCGTGCCGGCGTTAACAAATTGCACCCTATTCCCTATCGACCTGTTAGCACACCGGACAGGGTAGCGTTTGGGCCGGCAGCTCATTAGACAGAGCACTACAGTAGACTCACCCTGGTTAAAGAGCTTGTCTATAGACCTACTGCACCGTATCCAATTACAATGTGTCTGTATAGTATGTTGGATCAGCGAGGCACACAACCTCTGACTCCTATCGCCATCCATTTATCCGGAGGATGACGGGTCAATTCGCCGCTAAATAGCTTGTCTGCACGGCTGCTGTTAAAAAAAGCAATAACTTATTTATTAGATCGGCCCTCTGAGCCGGACTCGTTCTTACAGCACTATCAATCACTGGGCATTGACGCAATCACATCTGCCACAATAATATCACCCGTATATAAGCCACTTAGCAGCTTCCAGGAAAGTGAGTGCAAACCTCAAAACCTGTACGGTAATATCTCAGATTTACAGTGTGCCTGACCTAGACAGTCTGAAACTATATTAATGGAATATTTTCAAATGGTAATGAGGTCTGAGGGTGTGTCCTAAATTACATTTGTATATCCTTCACGGTGCCCTAACTTGTCCCGCAGCCCTGCTAGCAAAAAGAGTGCCATTTTGGACACGGTCTGATATTGAATTCCTTCTGTGCTTCTGTGTTCCGGAATGGTACTAGCAACGGATAGATCTTTTCAAATGAATAATGCATTGTTGATTTATGGTTGCCTATTCATATCTTGGCAAATTTAATTGGTCTCTCAGTAAAAAGCTTCAATAACAGTTTGAAGTAAATTGGACAATAATCTAGAAAAACAATCTTTTGCAGTATTTGTCTTACAGATAACTAGCAAAAGCATGCTGTGTTTGACCTTTGTTTCATGAATTCATTGGAATTCCACAGACTTGACAAAACTTGAACGAATACATTTAATCTCACAGAACAATATAAACATGCACTGACAGAATGGGCATTGCAGAGTCTTAGAATGACAAAGAATGAACATCGAACTTTAGACACTGTAGAGCACATGGAGGGCAAGTGTTGATTACGATTCCAACGGGATGTTTTGTACAATTCCAGTGTGGCAGTCACACACAAGCCTTGTCCCAGGCTAACTCTAGGGTACAAACAAGTCGGAACCAGACTAGTTGTCCGGGAAAATCACACCAAGACAGGTTGCAGTGATTGTTGTTTTGTCTAAGTCATGGGATGCCGGTAGAGGCTTTCAATACGCTACATTGGGGTGCAACCTGAACTGGTACTATCAACTCATAGGCTGGGGGCTTGTAAGAGCATTCTAGATCAGGATAGAGACAGGTTTGAACTGCATGCTTTGCCTCACAGGTTTGGGGGACAATCCTAGGGCCAGGTTTCATTTCGGTAACTCTCCCATCACTTTGAAATAAAGGTGTAATAGAATTTAAACAGAACACGCCGATACCAGCTACTTTTATTTTGCTTATAAAAAAAGACATGATTTCAATGTTGAAGGTGTGGTTGCCGTAGTAACTGATGTTTATACCCCTTGAGACACCATAGTCCTCCAAACAGACAGAATAAATCTTAGATAACCAAATAAATCTGTAATATACTTGTATACATGTAAGTAAGCATAAAGAGACATGTCCAAATCATATACAGTGCATTCAAAAGATGAGAAAATTGTGCTTCAACAAAAAATCTTTCATGGGGAGTGCTAAGACAAAAATCACAAATCCAAAATGTTACTAAAAAAAGAGGCACAGCACAGGTAGCTTACGCGTTTTATCAGAGAGTAAAATAAACAAGACTGAACAAAATAACGCCATTAAAATGTTAAATTCAATTAAAATATATATCCTGCTACCCTGTATGGAACTGAATAATTATCTGATAAATTCTGCAGGATAAATGCATACTAATCGGCAAGAAAACTCCGTTTACATGCCTTAAAACATGTTGATAAATGCCCTATGCACGGTTTCTAACCCATTAAATAAAGTGGAACTAAGTTGTTTATAATGAACCATCTATTTTTTTCCAGTTGATATAACCGTTTCCCTGCGTTCACTTACGTTCCCCTAGCAACACATATCGCGCCCTGGACAAATCGGAGCGCTACGCGAAACTAGTGACCGTGACATCTAGTCGAGCAGTCCATTGTCAACCAAATGAAAAGCTGATCTCTCAGCTGTGCCCGTCTCATACTTTATTATCGAAAGCCCAACAGGAAAGGCCACGTAAGAAGTTAGTTTATTTAAAAGTCAAACGGCTTATAGTTTACAGCACAGAACTAAACAGAGCTGGCGATCCGTTCTGCACACAACCTTTTCCATTGCTCTTTGGAGGCGCGTGACACACACACACACACACACACACACACACACACGCAGTGCAGGCAAGACAGCTGCGTTCACTTCTGCTGTAAGGACAGAGTCACGGTAGGTATCACTCAGGTGGCTGTAAAATGCTGATCCCGCCAGCCCTTTTAATAACGTGGACTTTCCGAATGTGTAGCACAGCACTCCACAATATTAAATCTGACTATTTACTATGAGATAATTTAAACACTGTCACAATGTTTGAACCACTGCCAGCGTACCTAGACTCTTTCCAGGGTGCGTTGCCATGTTGTGAACAATCATTTATACAATCACAGAGGACAATGTGGCGCCAAGTTTGGAGATAGGAGGCCTATGGAAAATCCAATAACTACTGTGCATCAGACAAAGCAAGTCATTTGTTTTGTTTAGCCTGTTTGTTTGACAAAACAGTTGAATGTATGCTAGCTCAGGATTCACTAACCCGGGTTGGGAAGCACTTCAGTCCTGCAAGTTATTGAAGCAACAACAGATAGCATGGTGTTCAGAGCATTTGAATCCCTGACCTGATGAACTGAAAAGTCTGTCCTTGTACTCTGGACTAAGGCAATTAACTCCAACTGCTGTTGTAAGTTGCTCTTGATAAGAGCATCTGCAAAATGACTAGTGACAAATGTAATACTCCAAACCAAATCTAGAGCACAATGCTAATAACCATCCAGTTGATAAACAGAATCAGATTAGTTACAACTGGGGTTGGAATAAAACCTAGAAGATGGTACAGGGAGTTCTCCAGAACACGGTTGAAGTAAACACTTCTAGGATGGTATCTCTCAAGGACAAGTTTGATGTTAGAACCTGCAGAAGTGTAGATCTTTAGGACAAGGTTAGAACAAGGTCGGAGTTAAAACCTACAGGAAGGTAGATCCCCAGGGCAAGGTTGGAGTTAAAACCTACAGGAAGGTAGATCCCCAGGGCAAGGTTGGGGTTAAAACCTACAAGAAGGTAGATCCCCAGGGCAAGGTTAGGGTTAAAACCTACAGGAAGGTAGATCCCCAGGGCAAGGTTGGGGTTAAAACCTACAGGAAGGTAGATCCCCAGGGCAAGGTTGGGGTTAAAACCTACAGGAGCTTAGATCTCCGAGACAAGGTTGGAGTTAGAACCTACAGGAGGGACGTTCTCCACTAACAGGGTTGAAGTTAAAACCTACAGGAGGGTAGATCTCCATGAACAGGGTTTGAGTTTAAAACCTAGAGGAAGGTAGACCTCCAAGAACAAGGTTGGAGTTAAAACCTACAGGAGGGTAGACCTGTAGAAAAACATACTGTGCTGGCACAGAGAAGGACTACTTTCACATCATATTTCTCAGCCAGGTTCAAACCAAGATATTTGATGCATAACCAGTCCAGCAAAAAATAACTAAGCTTGGCTTGGCTCAGCAATGAAAAAAGGCTTCCAATGCATGGGAACAGAACAGCAGACGATGTTGGGCTCCATAATTTATCAGCGTTATGTTTTGTGTTTTCTGTGCCCCCAGGAAGAGTAGCTGCCGCCTTGGAAGGACCTGATGGGGATGCGAAACAGCAAATAAACAACAAACAGAGGGAGTAACTAAGAGCAACCGTTGATTCTGCACCACTGCCGCCTCCACCTGTGCGATCCACTTCAACGACAGGATCCACTCATACTCAGAGTCAGAACTGAAGAGGGCTAAATCGGCTGCAACTGCTCTTACTACACCTCCAACTGTTACGTCCACCTGTAACTCGCAAGGCCTGCCTGGTGCACATGGCTGAACAGCTGGACATAATGTGATGACAGCTCTCCCGGGAGAGAAGGAAGAGAAGGGGAGAAGGAGGGAGGCAAGGCATAAAGAGAAAGACAGAACGCCTGGAGAGAGAGAGAGAGACAGAGAGAGAGAGAGACCCAGCTGCTACCTCCCAGATGCCCTGCTGGCTGTCAGGGGTCTCTGTGCATCCCACAGCCCGAGATCTCAGCTGGTCAGTTGGGCCTTGTCGTGCCCGTCCCCCCGTGTATTCACTGATGCCCTGGTCCTGGACATGGCCCGGCCTGTGGTACCCATTTCACAGTCCCAAGCCGTGGGTTGCCCCAGGATCGGTCTCTGTCCACCATGACCATGTCAGATGGACAAAGGTCAGCCAGGTTAGCCCCAAAGTCAGTGATTGGTTATTTCAACGGTGGAGCGTGTAGCTTGCATTTTAAACAGGCTGTATGCTCTGAGAGGTTTCTACCCTAAACCCCTACCCTTCTCTCCAATGACACGTCCCCTGCTCAGCCATCTTCTTAATGAACAGTAAAGGGCAACCAGCTGAGACAAGAAGAGCAGAACAGGAGCGGTTTTTCCTTTTCAAAAGTGATCATCCTGGAAATCACCCATCAAACGTGTTGTAGTCAGGTGTTTATTAGTGTTGATTTGTGCTTGATTGGGTGAATTTGTTTGGTTTGTCTTACACCAAAAAAATGGAATTATGACATGAAAAATCACAGTATAAAATATCTCCTAGTTTTTAATGGTTATTGGTAATTGTGCGCAAGCTTAAAAATATTGATTATCATAACGATCATGATTTCCATCAAAACATTGACCTTGATAATGGCATGCCGATATTATACACCACCAGTCAATGCTTCCACAGGTCTTTTTATGCATTTGAGAGTGGTCACAGTTTCCTGTTCCCATGCCTTGGCTTTAGAACAGTGGAGCTGAAACACCGGCCCAGACCTGTGTCTTTAATCATGTAAAACAACTCGGAAACCTATGGAACTCTGGCTGTTGTTACGCATGAGAGCTGTTTCGCTTTTTCTCTGGGTAATTCTAAAGCTTTCTGCCTGTCTATCTCGTCTGTCTGTCAGACACAAACACACTTTGTCTTTATAATTTCCTACTACTCTGAAGTGATTTTATTGTTTTGATTGTGAATTATTCTGAGGATGGGTAGATGAAAGGAGAAGAGGAGAGGTGAGAGAAGAGGATGACAGAGGAGAGGAGAGAAATGTTAGACTTGGTGGTACAAACCAGGCTCAGGAAGGGACCTCTGTGTGCGAGTGTGTCTATGTGTGTGTGTGTGTGTGTGTGTGTTTGTGTGCGAGTGTGTCTGTGTGTCTGTGTGCGAGTGTGTCTGTGTGCAAGTGTGTCTGTGTGTGTGTCTGTGTGCGAGTGTGTCTGTTTGTGTGTGTGTGTCTGTGTGCGAGTATGTCTGTGTGTGAATGTGTCTGTATGGCTCTGATCATCTACCTAAACAATTATTTCTGATTTGAGAATAAGGATAAAGCAATACACTATTTTAGAGGATACGGAAGCCATTAAGTCCAAAGCAAAATAAAAAGATGCACTGTAAAAAGACCTACTGTATCCAGACGAGACATTACAAGTGTTAAGGGCCAAGATCGACACAAAAAAAACATACCTTTCCAAAGAGGCATTATAGGATAAACTGCACAGTTAACAAGCTCTAGAAGTATCAACAGATCATAGAAAGCCGCGGGACAGTAGTGCATTGTCCTTGACCACAATGCAATCATGTGCCCGACAAATGACGAAGGCACTTGATCACTATGCTGCAAACAGGCCTTGACTCCCATTCACCAAGCAGCTGCTGTCATAGTGCATGACGTAATGTGACACTTACCTTCACATTCGCCTGGATAAACACTCTCTCTCTCTCCATCCCTCTTTCACTGCCACCTCTCAAATCAAATTATATCAAATTGTATGGACGCCACAGAACCCAAAGCTTGCTCGCTCTACGTGCCCCACGTCAGCCCTGTCTCTGTGGATGGGGCCATTTTCATTCCCCGCCCCTCCCCCATAGTCCGTAAGCAGATCCTTCTGTCTTGCTGATGTTGAGGGAGAGATGGTACCCTGGCACTACACTGTCCCCTGACGTCCTCCCTGTGGGCTCCCGGTAAGGCAGGAGCTACAAAACCCTCGGTTCTCTCATACCTCACCCTCATAATTGGATGTCTTCTGGGGAATATTTAGGTATTAAGTGGCAAGTGATGTTTCTGTGTGGACAAAATACCCCCTGGCACACCTTTTGTGGAACTTAATGGTTGCAGCATGATTTATATGAGAATGACGGATGGTGACATAATCAAAGGCCAATTCTCCTAATTAGTGGCTACCAAATAATATATTACAGGTTCTCTGTGATACCAGGGGTTGTTGTTAATTTAACTGCAGGGCCCGGATCAGAGGGAAAACGTTGCTAATTAGGCTACCAAAAACCTATTTTGTATCAAGGGGTGATTCACATTCGAAAGGCTAATGTCAATCACTTCTAAAAGAAGTGGAGAGCATGGTGGCACAACACTGCCTATCACATACTGTATGACACACACTCACTACTGATATATCGGCAGGTCTTGGTGCTGTAAGGAAAATGAGGTGCCAGTCAGGCCTAGTTTACATTGTCTTTGGGGCCCTACGATTTCAAGGTCAGAGCTGGACAGATTTAATGGGAGATGTACTCCGTACGGCTCTCTTAAAATAATAGGGCACATTGCCTCAGATTGCACAGCGGTCAAATAATTTTTGTCATCAGTACAGCTCAATTTCTGGTGACCGTGTGGGAAAACTATGTTTGAACAGTGCGTAATTAACAACCACTCCGGTAAGCTGGCTTTGAACGCAATGACACTGTGATGCAATTTCCAAGGCAGCGTTTTCTGACCCGCCTCTGTCTTGTCTTGTTTATTGTTTACAGCTGTAGTCTGACACACGAGAGCGGATAGACACCTGTTGGTTGTCAGTGAAGCCGAGGCGCAGAATCGCGCGCGAAAATTACACGCGCAGCCTGGAACACCTGTAGATTGGTTTGCATGATTATCCGACTGAGTGTGACTGTGATCAGAAGACGTGCTGTTATGCATTACAATGGAATCACGACAAAAAATTTAAACTTACTCGAGCAGCCCTGGATGAATACGGGTCTTCAAAGAGAGCCCATATCTTTGGTTGCCAAACTTCACAGCAACCCCTCGACCTCTCTGGGCGGTCCTCGATGCCGAAACGCCTGGGTAATTCATCGTCTGAGTCATCTGGGTCGGGTGGTTCGAATATGTCCAGTGCCTCCTCTGCGTCACGGTGTTGGCGGTAGGTCATCCAACAACACGGCTCGACGTCGGTCTCATCTATTCCCCAGAACGCCAACTCCTCCTCAAAAAGAGGCCCGCAGACATCGGCGGGGCAGTGAAGCTTACCGGTTCTGTAATAGTTCAACACATAAGCGAATATGCCTGGGTGCCTGTCGAAAAATAACTCGTTTGTTAGTGGGGTTGGATTTGGAGATATGGCGCCTACGGAGAGGGAGTCTATGTCTGGGGTGTTGACCGGCTCTGGCGGGTCGGCTAACCAGGCCAGGCGGGTGCCTGGCAATGTCCTAAGTGTGCTCTTGTAGGTTTCGTGTCTTGTGCCACCAACATTGATGACAATTTTTTCCGAGTCTTCCCCCCTGGTCATCTCCTCCTTCAAACATGTCTTGGATGGAGGTTTGTTGCCAGACTTGCGTCCTCGGTAAGACGAAACACACACCGAGCTGATCATAGGTTTAGATGGAGATACGGTATTCCGTTGGTTCTGTTTATCCGTTATGAGGTCCCCCTAATCAAGATCGGAGATTACACGACGACGGTTTTGAGTTCGTCCTCAAGTAAGTCCTTGTTATGACACGACTCATTTGTCCAGTAGCCTGGAGGACAGATGCGTCTCTGCTTCAACGCGGCATACGGAGGGGTCGTCAATAAAACCACCTGTTATATAGGCTAACTCTCCTAAAGACTTGCAGTCTCAAAACATCTCTGAAATTCTGGTATAAGCAAATGGCTTTAGCTGACTATTTATTTAATATGCTAATATACATTATGTATAGCGTATAATTAAATAATCAAAAGTTGTAGCCTAATATAGATGTGAAACATTCAACAGTTCAGACAGTTAAATCCAGATATATTCAGCAACAGAGATTACAGAATATTGGGAGTGTTGTATTCTACATCGAATCTACAAAATGTTAGAATAAAAAAAAAATCAAATTCTACATCAGTTTTGTATTGTAGCCACTGCAAAGCGAAAACACAACGTCCTCAACATTTCTTGAATTGTTCCTTGTTCGAAAATTAACAAAATCAAAATCCATCTGACCAATCCAAAAAATCTAACAAGTTTCCAAAAACATGCAGGTTGACTCCTGTAACGATCCGAATGAATTAACGCGGAGGACGCGTGCGTTGGAATATTCCATTAGTTTACGATGATGTCTTCCTCCAGCCTCGAAGCAGATGAGATGCGAGGTTGTGAGGGTGTTTATAGGGAAAGCATAGGATCTGTTGCTTCGCCAACCAGACGTATACCCCTCCCTCAGCTCCGACTAACCCAGTATCAGCCAGCCAGACGACAGCCCACACTGAAGCTTGGCTGGGCGGGCGTCGAAATACCCTTATGAGCTGATGAGTCATTTGAATTAGATATGAAACAAATATTGTATTCAGATTTAATGTATATTTGCGAAAGTGGGTAGAAGATCACTTATTTATATATTATTATTGACTGTAGATGCGCGTGCCAATCTTTTTCATAAGGCTACTTTAAAGGGGTGTGTCTCTTTCACTCACACTTCACACACACACACGCGCACGCACACTTCTATAAATATAATTAGGCCTACGTTGCACGTGATTACACGGTGATATCTGTAAAAGACGGGCTGTTTCCTTCGCCGTGTCTTTTAGCGCGGTGTAATGCAACTGGAGCTCCTAAAACTGTTACATCACTTTCTAAATCAATTTCCTCACTCACGTGTGTTTCTTATTATGCTAATGAGCAAGTACGAGTTCTTCGAGATGTGGTAATGAAGTAACAAGCACACACCTCTCACAATACACACGTGCCCCTGAAATCAGGCGTTCTTAATACGTTATTTGAGGGTTTGTTTTATGTATGTAACAGCGCAGACTGTATTTCTGTTTACAATACGTGTGCCACCTGAAGACTTAAAAAGCATGGGGTTAGAATAGCAGTGAACACTATGGTGTGTTTCTGGTGTAATGTTATTTTAAATTTCAATGCTTTTGATATGTCATAGGTGTGGGACCATGTGTTACGTCGAGCTCTCAGAAGTGCTGTTAGAATACCATAATTTGTGATACACTAAGCAGATAAATGGGGAAACGGGATTGAACAAGCTCCAGCAAAATGCAGAACTAAGTGTGATGCTATAAGACTGCATTGGACACATCGCCTATGCTATGTAGACTGGGACTAACTGCACCCTGGCCAGACAGACGTGTAGGCAGATAACACCAGGAGAACAGGAACCGAAAACAGGAGAAGGCGCAAACAGGGGCGGTTAGCCCTATAAATACAGTTGTTTTTGTGAAACTACACTGAAAAAAATGATTTTTTGGCCCTGTAATTATTATTTCAATTTTCTATATAAATTCTACAAAGAAATACGAATTCAGTGTTTTACTTTAAAATAGCAGTTTTTCATGTAGTGCATTACTTTGGTGATTGTTTGTAATTATGTGTCCTCAGTTTTGTATGTAAATTGAATTCTTCGATCCAAGTAATATTCACTAAACCAGTTCATTGGCTTAATTAGTTGATATTTCCAAGTAAAATGTAATTGAGTGACATCAGTGAATCTGGCAACCTTCTCTGCATTCGGAGCATGACGTCCCCCCACACAATTTGAGCGGTCTTTCGTCAGACACGTATACGTCCATGGTCAACATTTCAAGTAGGCTGGCGGACTTTGTTGACTGACACGGGGAAGAACGTGAATATGGAACCATATGGACAATGAGATTCGAGGCCAAACGCAGCTTTTTCAAGAAGGTGGTCAGACACACTGGTTGTTTCAGGAATATCTTGCTGTCCCTTGCAAATAAGCACCAGGTCATGGTTGCATACCATCAATCACATGCTGTCAAACCATCACTTGCAGTCACAAAAACAACAGAGGTCTCTTTAGATGTGCTTAAGGATGATCTAAAAGACCTGGTGAAATGCAGATTCCCTGCTGTTACGGCTGTGCATGTTGCCAATAATGTGTGCAGTTTAGGCACCAACTATGCAGTGGGAATGCTGTTGTGTTGTGGTTCCACTGCAGGACTGCCTGACTTTTCTGAAGTGTTGCAGATAATGGTGATTTGTAACAAACTGACTTTTTTTGTGAGACAACAAAATACATGGTACAATGAACACCTGAGGAGTTATGAGCTGGAGAACACAGGGAGTGTGCAGTTACTTGAGCAAAGAGAGCTTAAAGATTTTTATCCTTTGGCTCCATACACCCTTGCAGGAAGACGCCTGACAACTTTGAAGCACCACATTTGCCTATCCTTTTAAGTATGAGGAGAGAAGCATGTGAATAAATGTCTCTGTGTATTTCACTTCTGTTGTTGCAGTTTCTTCCTGTTGATATGGCACCCTCAGCGAAACTGCGGATCATTTTTGGGGAGGATGATGTCCGCAAACTACTTTTACCTGCAGGCATCCCAAGCACAGTTCAGGACCTCACTGATGTTCTTCGAGAGACATTTGATATTACAGGACCATTCACTGTTATGTACCAGGACATGGATTTCGACGGTCAGTTCTTCACTTTGACCTCGATTGAGGAAGTACAAGATAAAGCTAACCTCAAAGTAGTAAAAACTGAACCAGTGATCTTGAGTCTCACTCCTGTGGACATGTCAGAAGTCGAATCTCCAGTTCCACTATCTACGGAAGCTTGCTCCTCCTCATCTGGATGCGACACAATCCTGCTTTCCTCCTCAGATGAGAGTGGACCATCCTACAGGTCTAAGCCATGGCCATTTAAGTTTGAAATACCAGTCTTTTCTTATGATGTAGACCTTGCACTGGAAGCAGGAAAGCAAGCTTATGAAAATGATGGCACACTTTTGAACAACCCAAGAGTAACTAGTAGCATTCTCGAGAAGCTCGCAGAGACTATATTTGGCTTCACAGCATATCCAACTTGTGTCCAGATTTTAGCTGTTGCTGAAGCCTTGGTAGAAAAATACCCATGCCTCAAAGAGCCAGGGTCTTTTAATGGCCTATATGGTTGGCAACAGAGGATAAAGTATAAAATGGGCAACTACAGGGCAAAGTTAAGAGGTCGCCAATTACCCATTCCAGAGCTCGACGTGAACACTGAAGAGACGATGCTCCAGTGAAGAGGGTTCTCTTAAAAGGCTTTAAAAGACCAAACAAAGCTGAAGTCAACTATCTGCCACCACTGCCATTTGGTGAGACTGAGGAAACCTTAGAGAAGGAGAGACTAGATTTGCTGAAGGAAATGAAGAAGAAGAACAATGAGAAGGCAATTAATGAGAAAATGGAGAAGTCTTTCGCTATGAGAAGAACAGAGGTTGTCAAGGATTGCCCCGCAATCCAAGACCTCTTGGAGAGATGGCCTGATTTTCTGTTCTGTGAAAATCAGGTAAATCCAGTTCTTGTTCATGCAGCAACTAATTGTGAGATCTCATGAGTCATCTTTAACATGATTTTGTTTTTATCTCTCATTTCAGATCAAACAGGAGTTTAAACGAATAACCACGATGCATCTGGAGCGAACCTTTTTGTCCAGATTGGACAGGTACACCACCAAACTCCTGGAGATATTTCGGAGGAAGGGCGGGACTGCAGGGACCAAAATAAAACCAATGTTGGACTCACTGAATGAGGTAAAATTTCAAATTATTTTAATTACATAATCTAATGATGAGGTCATACACACTGAGAATGTATCACTCTTTTATTTAATCTGATCAGTATCTGTCTTGGCCTGAAACTGTTCTCCTTATCCTGTCACTGTGGCCACAATTAACAATGCACATGATTTTCTCAAGTGTATACAAACCTGCCACCTCTCCCTTAGTATGTGCTCAAAAGCAAAGAGATTTACAGAATTTTCAAAGTGACCCTCTGAGTTCAGCGAGATCCCTTCCTACTGCCCATAGACTCCAATACAATCATTTCCCAAAATATTATTCTTGTGTGTGGGAATTCCTGTCCTTGCCTGGTTCATTTTGTGATAGGAGGTACTGTTATGTTGCGAAAAATTCATTTGCAGGTCCAGTGATGAGGCAGAAAACTTCCCTTACTGGGACAGAGACAGAGTTTCTGGACCCACAGATTATGACATGCACTAGACATTGACTCTTGTCTCAACACACATCGTTAAGAAATTCATGTTAAGTTGCACAGTTCACAATGTTAGAATGCAGTTTCAGGCTTACATTCCCCATGGGTAACTTTCTGTTTACATCTGTATGTGCTGTTATGTATGTATGTTACATATGTTATGTTATGTATTCTCTGAAATAAATTTTCTTTTTGTTTAATAGCATCATGTCGATGGCAGAAGGGACATTATCATCCATTGGTTAGTTGAGTATCTTGGAGAGAGTGGAGAGGAGCTGATCAAAGACTATCAGGTATCTGATGATCACCATGACCATTTTAAAATGATTGTCTAGCCTTATAATCTGGTCTTCACTTGTGATATTATATTGAAGGTCAAAGATTCTCTACACTTGTGATGTTTTTTAAAAGAGACTCAAGATGCATATTTTTAATCAGGCTTTTACTGATTTCTTAAATTCTTTTTATGCTCTTACCCTTTATATTTTTAATCATATTTAATCTTTATCAGGGGTGTGATTCTTCTGGATAAATCCGGAAATCTGGTTTTTCCGACCTGAAAATGAGGCTCTCGTAAGTCATGCAAATCCGCTTTTTTGGGGGGGTGGGGGGGCGCAAGGCATTGGTCGGGTATTGGTAAACGTAATGACCGGTCACTGCTGTCAACGTTTTTTGTGCCTTTGATTCATGTCTTCATATCACTCCGCAAGTAGTCCATTAATTTGTCACGATGTCCACGAGGAAAGAGTCCACGTGCGGATAGACAGGTCGTGAGGTGATTTCCAAAGGGTTGCAATAGTTTTCTTTGCAGCTGTAAGTCCAGCAAATCTATGCAAGTAATATTAATGATTACTTTCATTGAATTTTGGGTGTTTCATTCAATTTTATAGAATTTGAAAAAAGTTTAAATGGTTTTAAAACAGTATCCTGACTAAACTTTAACATACACCAGTCTGTGATCTACTTGTTAGTCAAAATAATTCATAATTTCTGCTTTTTTACCTAAAAAATGAGGTATAATGTCATATAAAATCTGTTTATTGACCATGAATAAAGAAATCTTTTAAATCTTTTTTTGACAAAAACTTTTAAAAAATTGCCAAAAGCATGTTTGTTGCAAAAATCGAACACCAGGCCAGAAAAAAAAGTGCTAAAAAAGTGAATTTTCAATTTTGACCCGGAAGGACAAGGCAAGACAACAAAAGGGTTAAACATGACAATGACTAAGACAAAGAGTTTGTCATGTAGTAAAACATATGATTTCATAAAAACATTATGTGAAATTTTATATATACAATACCTTGGCCACAATTTCCTTTTCAACTAAAACAGTTAATTTTATTATGTGGTGCTAATTACATTTTTCCTCAGGTATTTGGAGAAACCAACAAAAATCTGTATATTCTCAAATAGTATGGTCTTAGCCACTGTTAGTTGTTGTTTCCAGACAGAGTGAAGAAAACATTCAGATAAAAATCAGTTTAAAGAGGGGGGTGCTGTCGCAGCTTCATGGGTGCGGCGTATATTTTCCAGCTTTTTTTGTCCTTTGCTAATCACACCTATGCTTTCTTATCTATCTTAAACTTTAACTTGCCTTTTGTCTCTGTTTTTCTGACTATTTAACAATCACTTATTAACTTTATATTATGAGCAAAAGAGTATTTAATTTAATTTATACATTTATAACCTTATAAATGTTATAACATTTATAACCTTATAAATGTTATAACATTTATATTTTACAGATTTAATCAGTTTTCAGCTCCAGTGTTTCCCCCATGGGGACCTTCCACACTGGGAGTAGTTCTCTGGTCTACCAACACGAGTGCCGTCCCATGGACAGCTCCAGCGTGGGTGGCTGGAGGGCTCTGCACCTCTGTGTGGAGCCTCCTGTCTGCCCGGGCCAGGGTGGTCACTGTGGCGGCACTCTCTGTGGTCGTGGGCGTTGACCCCTCTCAGTCTGGATGGCCCCCAAAAGTGACTTTCTTTGTCTCAGGGTCAGCCTCTGTGAAGCACGTTGTGTAACTTTACGTATGAAAAGTGCCATATGAATATTGTTTGATTTTAGTACACTAAATTGAGTATACCTCTTTGTTTTTATTTTCACATTTTTTTTCTCTTAACCTTTTCTTTTACTTGGAATTTATTCTTTGTTATTTCTAATTGTGGCTTATTTGTTTTCACAGGATGTCAGCCAAGAAGCAGTGAAAGAGGACTCTTGTAATCACATGATGAAGATCACCGTCATCCATCCCAATGTGGCACAGGAAAACCAAGATCCCGTGTACGCGTCAGTCATCATTGAGGGGACAGAAGTTCTGGAGGACTGCGGAAGTATGACAAACGCTTGCCTCCTGCTCATGGGTGTCATCTATGCTGTCAACTTACGTAGGCTACGTAAGTTGACAGCTGTTTCTTGAGCTTGACATCCTTAAAATGTCAGCAAAGGTCCAGTCTCTCCACAAGAAACTTTTAGCGTGAGTGTTCCATTGTTATTTGTGCTTTTGTCCAGCACAAACAATCTCTTTACATTTTGTCAGTGATTCTGACAGTGATTTCAAGTGTTGGTCAGTTTTATATAAGCTCTTTTTGTCCTGAACTCCCTGAGAATGTCAGCAAATGTCCAGTCTCTCCACAAGAAACTTAAAGCGCGTGATTTGTGTGATTTGTGCTTTTGTCCAGCACAAACAATTTGTTTGCATTTTGTGTCAGTTTTCTGACAGTGATTTCAAGTGTTGCTCAGTTTTATATAAGTTCTTTCTCTCCTAAACATCCTGGGAATGTCCACAAAGGTAGTGATTGCGAATGTTAATGGACAGAGTTGATGTATGTATTCTTTACTGTTCTGAAAGTTGATTAGAAGAAAGGGGACAGTGCATGCTGAGTTTTTGAATAGCATGTTTTTCAGTGCTAAGGCCAGCTATCTGATTGGTTGAAACTTTGAGGATTTTTTTTTTCTTCCTCAATGAACATCTGCCTATAAAATCCATGAGGAAGTGAAAGCTTCAATCTTTTGAAGTTTGTAATAGAACCCAATTGATGGAATTACAGAATTGGAAGGGAAAAGTCAACTGTAACACTGTATTCGTTTGTATGCTGGAATATCAGTCCTAAAGTCAGTTGGTGCTTTGTCATTACGCATTTAATTTTTCAAATTCTACACTGCTTTACTTTTGAGCTTTATAACGGTCTCTGAACTCCCTTGATGTATGTACTGTATGTGTATATGCACTGTTTTGAAATTTGCTAGCAAGACGTTTTATGGCCATGTGTTTGTGGTTATAATGTTATGTAGATATTTTAAATATATCTATGCCATTTCAAATGCGAAATAAGTGTCTTTCAAACATCCCTTAAGCTGCAAATATTTGTTTTTGGAAAATATTGAATTATTATTTAATATAATAGTAAAAATATTTACTTAATTCAATTACTATTAACTAATACATTCATAATAAATATTACTTAGTAATTACATAGAATATAACAAAGAAAAGATGAGTAAGAAACACAAAGAAACATCAGCAACGTTTACTTGGGTTTTGTAATTAGATGCAATGGTAATCTGATTGAAAGTTACAATCTATAGGTGAGTATTGCCAGTGCAATTTACTTGTGTATTTTTCATAAAAAAGAAGAGGTTCTAGTAAGTAAATATTACTTAGAAATAGCCTGAGTAAAGATTACAAGCACTTTCTGTGTGGAAAAACTTGCCTAGCTTTTTTTAAGTAAATGTCACTCCAAATATTTTTCAGTGTAGTCAGACTCTGTAGGACTCGGTTGGACTGAGTGCCACGGTGTCTCCAGATATATCTGTATGCAAAGGTTGAATAAAAGGAAATTGTGTTTTAACGGGTCGTCTCCTGGTGATCTCTTCTCATCAACCAACTCGGGGAAGTGTAGGTCTCGCTTCAACAACTTGGGGGCTCGTCCAGGATGAGAAGGAGAGACGAATTCGGAAAACTCCACTGACCACGACGGACACTGACGGTTCACAGACGGCTCTTATAAGGTAAGCAGAACCTGTTTAATCGAATCTGCACATTCGGCCATATGACGAAATTTTGAATCTGATGTGTCTTGAATGGAAAGTGCTAAATAAAGGAGAGTGAACCCTGATGAGTAATAGGAATAGCGGGTTTGAGGCCCGGGGAGTTTAGATCTCCCCGAATTCTATATCCTGGGTGTGGCAACCCCAACTGTTCTCTGACGAGGGGGCAGACCCTGGGTTACAGTCCCAAAGGCAGCTGGGTTTGAGTCCCGGGGAATTGAGGATACCCCGAATGCTATTCTAATTTTTGGCGATTTCAATATTCATATGGAAAAGTCCAATGACCCTCTTCAAAAAGCCTTTGAAGCCATAATTGACTCAATGGGTTTTATCCAACATGTCTCAGGTCCAACACACTGCCATAATCATACCTTAGATTTAGTCCTGTCACGAGAAATAGATATTGTAGATCTAATAATTTCCCCCCAAAATCCT
>JACXGI010013963.1:0-19853 GCA_016801175.1 Esox masquinongy | reverse complement strand
TGGCGGTGGAAGGTATATGATCTCCGTCTCCAGGCTGAGGTACCCCTCATCCAAGCCATGGAGGAGGCCTGTGACCAGATGGAGGTAGCAGCAATGCAAGGATGGATTCGTCATTCAAGACGTTTCTTTCCAAGGTGTCTTGCTAATGACAACATTGCCTGCGATGTTGATGAAATTCTCTGGCCAAATCCAGCTAGGCAAAGAGACAATGTCTAGTTTTTTTTTGTTTTTACAGTAAACTTACAGTACAATACGTAAAGTGACATTTTGTTACAGTATTGTGAATCTCCATGTCAACATTTTGGGTGTGTTGAGAAATAAATGAGTTTCTTCAGTCTGCAACATTGGTCTTGTGTAGTGTTTGGTGAATTTACATTATATTTGTACTTTGTTGATGGTAGCCTACTCTAATCATAGGGAAGTAGAAGTGCTAAAAGTGTTTTAGGTTTATCACAGCAGAGTGTAACTCGTGCAAACAGAGTATAGTAATGTGAAAGGTGTGTGTTTCATATGGTAACAAAGTGTGGTTTTTAAACAGAAGTGCATAGTTTTTACAAGAGTGTTTAATTATGCAAAGGATCTGTAGTGTTTTGCTAATTGGGTATGTGGTTGTGCTAATTGTGTGTAGTGTTTTGAAAACACGGGCCCTGTTTTGAAAATCGTGCTTAAGCAATCCAAAAAAACTGTAACACTTAAACTGTGTGAATGTGGGTGTGTGGGTGCCAGCAGTCCATGGGTCCCCATCTTGGATCCTATGTTCACAGGGAAACCAGGGGGCTGTGCGGCATCAGGGTATGAGGGTGAGCCAAAGATCACCTTAATGTTATATGTGTTTAAAAGTACCAGATGGCGAAGTGTGTGTGTGTGTGTGTGTGTGTGTGTGTGTGTGTGTGTGTGTGTGGACACAGCCCCATGACCAGCTTAACAGCGAAGAAGTATGTAAGTATCTCACAAGACAGGGGTTTCATGTTAAATAATCCATAGCCACTGTCAGGCTCTAAACACACAGCCCAGGTTCTTTAATGTTGAATAACAGAAGTCCCCAAGCACAATTCTATACTGTATTCTGTACTTCTTACATTCTATGAAACACTCTGGCTAGCCACCTGCTAGCTAGCTGGATTAGATGGAAGACTCCAGTGCCTTAGCAGGTCTGGGCCTTTGTCGCTTAGAGGTTGTTTGTGTGCTCTCTAACCCCAAGCTTACTGGTACCTTTGCATTTTTTTCATTTTCTTTGAGACTAAATCAAGACCTTCTCCGTAGAGACCTAGTCAAAAGCCCTATGGATGTCTTAAGAACAAAAGCTTAAGATGAAGATTACGTTCTTCTCTACAGAAAAAATAAAGATATTTATGCTGCTTACATGAACATAAATAATGAACATGAAGAATACATTTCTGTTAATTAATACTGTTCAGCTTTTATATTGTCCCCTCTGCCTTGGCGCAACAACTCCCAGCGAGCTCTGAAGCCGTACGGGAGCCAGAACAAATCAGATTGAATCCACATGTAAAAAAATACACTCATGTATATATATATATATATATATATATATATATATATATATATGATACATTTGTGAAGTATAAAAACTGTGCCAAATAATATTTTTAGACAGTTTCATTTAACTTAAAAAAAATAATAACCATGAACATAATCAGTGATGCTGTCTTCATCCAGAACCATTCTATTATCCAGACTCTCCTTAAAATTCCCTAATGATGAAACCAAAATCTCACTAGAGAAAGCATCTGAGCAAGTAAAAAAGAACAGAGAGGCCAGGCAGCATCAGATGTTTCATCTGAGAACTATGCTTTCTGTCGCCACACATTTCCATCAACCAAATTATAAATACTTTTATAATAATTAATAATTAATAATAATTAAATTAGAAAGGCACCAAGACATGGTAGGGCCAGCCTAATTGCTGTGGCTGCTTGGGGGAGGTGTGGATTGTCCTTAAATGCACAGCCTCCCTAGCACTTCTGATTCTTGTCACAGCCTGCCCAACCAGGAAGTCATCTTGGAGGAGAGAACGTCTCTGGCTTAGGACCACAACTGAGGTTGCAGGTGCCCAACCCATCACAAGAAGTCACTAGACAGCAATGAGTTAATCTTTCCAACATCAGCTCACATTCCCAATAAATGTTGCTGAGCTAATTTACAGAAACAAGCTATTATTCCAGTTTGTCTTTATTCAGTTAGTCTTCTCATTCCAGTTTTTCTTTAATCAGTTAGTATTCTCCTTCCAGTTTTTCTTTATTCAGTTGGTCTTCTCGTTCCAGTTTTTCTTTATTCAGTTAGTCTTCTCATTCCAGTTTTTCTTTATTCAGTTAGTCTTCTCATTCCAGTTTTTCTTTTTTCAGTTAGTCTTCTCATTCCAGTCTCTTGATTCTTTTATGTGGTGATATTTCCCTCTCTTTCTCACTATAGAATGATTCACAAGTTGTGAGATTCTCTCTGAATAAAAAACCCCACTCAAACCGCAAATTAAATTTTCATTCACATAAAATTTAATTATTTTATTGCTGCACTGCCATCTGCTAACTATTTGTGTTAGTGGCACATAAGGGGATTTTGGGTGATGAAAAGATGGGTGACAGGCCTGCTGGAAAGAGACCAGTTAGTTTTTACCTTTTGTTTTATTGTTCATTCATTTGGTTTCTTTGTAAAATGTGAATAGTTCATGTTTTGTCTTTTTCTTATGTAATTAGTAAACATTTTGATCTCATCAGTGGAAACATACAGTATATGGATATCTAGAGTACCACCCCATTTCCAAAAACATTAGGATGCTGCTTAAAATGTGAATAAAAACAGAA
This sequence comes from Esox masquinongy, assembly GCA_016801175.1. Classification (NCBI taxonomy): domain Eukaryota; kingdom Metazoa; phylum Chordata; class Actinopteri; order Esociformes; family Esocidae; genus Esox; species Esox masquinongy. The sequence continues at coordinate 17,031 of JACXGI010013963.1, read as the reverse complement.
TGCAATAATGTGCAAATCATTTAAACCCTATATTGAAAAATATATGCCCACTTTGAATTGGATGCCATCAACACATTTAAAAAAAGTTGTGACTGGGGCAACAAAAGACTGGAAAACTTGTGTAATGCTAAAAAACTAAACCTGGTTGAAATAACACACAACTAATTAGGCCAGTTGGCAACAGGTCATTAACGTGATTGGGTATTTAAAGATCACTCCAGAGAGGATGGGCCTGTCAGAAGTGAGGATGGGGAGGGGTTCACCACTCTGTGAAAAACTGCACGGACAATAAAGCAACAATTTAAGAGTTGTTTCTCAACGTAAAATTGCAAAGAGTTTGGGGATCCCATCATCTATGGTACATAGTATCATTAAAAGATTCAGAGAATCCGGAGAAATCTCTGTACACAAGGGACAAGGCCGAAAACCAATATTGGATGGCCGTGATCTTCGGGCCCTCAGGCGACACTGCATTAAAAACAGACATGATTCTGTAGCGGACATCACTGCATGAGCTCGGGAACACTTCCAAAAATTGTCATTGTCTGTGAACACATAAAATGCAAAATACAACAAAGGAGACCCCGAACTGTTGAACAGCTGAAATCCAATATCAAGCAAGAATGGGAATACATTTCACCCTTAAAACTACAGCAACTGGCCTCTTCAGTTCCCAAACGCTTACCGAGTGTTGTTAAAAGAAAATGTGATGCAACACAGTGGAAAACATGCCCCTGTCCCAACTTTTTTGAAACGTGTTGCTAGCATCAAATTCAAAATGGGCATGTTTTTTTCCACAAACAATAAAATTTCTCAGTTTCAACATTTGATATGTTGTCTTTGTACTATTTTCACTTAAACGTAGGCATAAATGATTTGCACATCATTGCATTCTGTTTTTATTTGCATTTTACACAGCATCCCAACTTTTTTGGAAACAGGATTGTGTTCATGGAAGTTGTTAGAACCTGGCCACTACACCAGGTGTGAGCCGAATGAGTTTTATAACATAAGAAAACAGACCCACAATACCACCCAACAATTCCTCCAAAAAGACTCACCAAACCTTACTGTATTTCCATTAGGTAGAAAGGAAATGCATGGTGAAATGTATGAATCATGGTGACATGTCCGAATAAGAGAAGACAGGTTGACAAAGGTTTTCATTACTTGTGATTTCAAGAAAACATTTAAATGTTTGGAACAAATTAAAAGGACTACAGAGCTGTCAATGTAGCTGTACGGGAAACAGAACAAAAACACATGCAGAGTGGTCGTTCCTGTTGTCCTTCATTCTTTGTCCTTCTACACCCTTGAAAGAGTTTTACTGAGTAGGCAACAGATCTGAGATCCGCTGGGGTTTCTAAACCAATTCTCTCTGATTAAAACAAATAATCCTGTTACCAAGGTTATTGAAGGGAAGTGCTTGGGGGTCTGCTGTGACAATAAAATGTCACCCCATATCATGTCGACATGAATGTGGGTTATCAAGGTCCGATAGCCCGGGACTGCCCTTTGCATACACATGCACACGCACGTGCACGCACACACACACACACACGCACACACACTGACGGATGCAAGTACATTGGGATACCATCAACTGATCTATACCTCTCTGAATCCCAACATAGATCAATTTTCATCTATGAGCAGTGGCATTTGTCCTTGAATAGACATCCTCATTCTGGTCTGTCCTGTCTTTCCTAAGACTGAGGGAAACCCACGTAACAGTGGATACTTATGTCCAGTTCAGATGTTACAGCGACTGGTGAAACATTAATACTTAGCAGAGCAAGTATTAAAACACACAAACACACGTACAGATATACACCAGCGCAGACACACGTGTAGTCATTCAAACTGGTCTGTGTTCTGCTGTGTAGTCATTCAAACTGGTCTGTGTTCTGCTGTGTAGTCATTCAGACTGGTCTGTGTTCTGCTGTGTAGTCATGCTAACTGGTCTGTATTCTGCTGTGTAGTCATTCAGACTGGTCTGTGTTCTGCTGTGTAGTCATTCAGACTGGTCTGTGTTCTGCTGTGTAGTCATTCAGACTGGTCTGTGTTCTGCTATGTAGTCATTCAGACTGGTCTGTGTTCTGCTGTGTATTCATTCAGACTGGCCTGTGTTCTGCTATGTAGTCATTCAGACTGGTCTGTTTTCTGCTGGGTAGTCATTCAGACTGATCTGTGTTCTGCTGTGTAGTCATTCAGACTGGTCTGTGTTCTGCGGTGTAGTCATTCAGACTGGTCTGTGTTCTGCTGTGTAGTCATTCAGACTGGTCTGTGTTCTGCTGTGTAGTCATTCAGACTGGTCTGTGTTCTGCTGTGACTCAGCCAGGAGGATCGAGACATTTTGTGTAAAGTGCGAGCACTACCAACTGTCTTAAAAGTCCTGGGCTGTAACACTCCCATACTGAGGACAACACCAAAGCATCTAGAGCCAGCTTATAGGCCATGAAGTAGCTATACTGTGCTTCAGTTATTGTAATGAGCTGCAGTATCTCTGTCTGGATACAGACTCCAACAGTGACTGGCCCAAGATGATCCAAGAAGGATTGTCTGAGTATGTGTGTGTGGCTGTTTGGTTGTTTATGTACTGTATCTTTATATATATATAAAGATACAGTACACACGGACACACACACACACACACATATATGTGAGTGTGTGTGTGTGTGTGTGTGTGTATGTGTCCGTGTGTGCGTGCATTTGTATGCATGTGTGTTCCCAATGCAGGGAATTCCTGAATGATGAACTTACATGTATGATGATTACTGACTGCTGACTATTATCTGTGGAGAAGGATTTCAAAAATAATTCAGTGAGTTTTGTTGGTTGATGTTAACATTAATGTGTAGGTATCCTAAGATTTTACTCAACAAAGTTACAAGGCAGTGTGGTCAAAGACATTATAAATGAACTGTAGTCTCAATATGGTTACATATACCTCCCTAACATATTTCTTGGGATTTTGAATTAATGTATGTACATACCTTTCTCTTTAAATACACAATGCACTATTGTCAACGTCATAGGGAGGTTCTGTTATGCTGAGCAACACAGATAGTGAAATATAATAATAATGTTAGCCACTAGCAATTAGCTATGTTGCAAGTTTCCGGTGCTGTTTGCAGCTTCTGGACTACTTTAATGTATCTAGTTTTGAAGCTCCAGCAGACTACCACATCACACAAATACTCTATTAAAATATGTTCAAAAATAAAACTAAGGTTTTGAAGTTGGGCCATTTCACCATAAAACAAGGAGACGAAAAACAAAGAGCGTTAGGTTACACTTACAGATGGGTTGTTCTAATGGCTCCAGTAGCTGTTCCTAAATAATTAAGAATTTTCCTTGCCTTCTTTCGTGAATTATTAGTGAGTGAGGAAAATGTAAAATTTTTACAGTTCTTCTTGGCATTTTTGCTTTCAACACATTAGGTTTATCTATGGCTCAATTCACAATTCACAATCTCAGCTGTAAAATCACAAGCTAGCTGTCTCATTAGCTATGTATGTACTGATACCCATAGTGTTTCATATTATCACTATGATGGAAGCTAGATAGCTTGGCTTGGCTACTTTGCCGTGCTTCCTCCAAGATTTTTAATTGTCTGTATAAAATAGCTCACGTTTGCTCTGGGAACTGGTTGAGATAATGGCGTACAATGTTAAAATGATTTAATAACTGCTTGAATTGCATTATGTATGTTTTTTCCCCAAAATAATTGGAGCTCTACAAAAGAGAACTAGCTTGCTTTGTGTTGTAGCCCTGGCACTGACACAGCATAGCAATGAATTCCAAGCTTTAGGTCCGATATCAATCTTTCAATAGAATTAGCGAGCTAGCTACAGTTGCAGGAACACATCGTTTTTTGTTAAAATTTGACCCGAATTTCAGAACACAAACGGAGGTATTATAGTGATGTTACTAATTCATGGTATCGGAAACAGTTCAGGTTAGCTCTGAATAGCTCTCTAAAATAAAATGCTATAAACATAGTAAATGGTTAGATTACATTAACTATGCTCACCCAGCCCACAACAATTTTTATGCTTCTAGGTCAATTTGCTATTCAAGTTTTAGTGAGTATTAGTAAGATAGCCATCTTTATGTTGGTTGCTACTGGTTGACTCATACAGGGCTAGCTAATAGCAACATGCTAACCAGCAGGCCAGTGGAATAGAAATCGTACGCTGATTAGTAACAGTCAATTTGATGAAACCTTTGTATTTTCTATTTAAACTAGTAGTTTGTAGTGCACCCAATTTGGTTTTATTTACTATGTACAAAATTGCCTGGCTATCTGGGTCATATATGAAAGCTGCAGTCTGGAACTTTTGCACAAAACAAACTATTATTCTAAATGTTGTATTTTGGTCTGAATGTGTAATAAATATGGTTTATATGTGTGTAATATGTATGCAAGGACAGATCTACATTCTATGAGGCCCTGGGGCACGATTGTCTTTGGAGGCCCCCCCATCCACCCCCGAACTCATATGTTCGTCTAATGGACCCCCCATGTAAAACTGCATCTTGTCCTCAGATATTCACGTTAATAATGTGGAAATCATTGGGACTTCTTCCCGTAAAATCACCTCTCTTGCTTCCTTTTCTTTTTCTGCTTTTCTTTTCGAAGCACCACTGTTACAGCGTTTTTGATTCATAACCCATGAAAGAAAAACGTAAACTTTAATTTGATTGGAAAACATATACAGTTAGGTCCGGAAATAATTGAACACAGACACAAATTTTGTTATTTTGACTGTTTAACAAAATGTATTCAAGTTACTGTTAAATAATGAATATGGGCTAAAAAGTGCAGCACCCCAGCTTTAATTTGAGGGTATTCACATTCATATTGGAGGAAGGGTTTTGGAATTACAGCTCTTTAATATGTAGACCCCTCTTTTTCAAGGAACCAAAAGTAATTGGACAATTGACTCAAAAGCAGTTCAATGGACAAGTGTGGGCTATTCCTTTGTTATTTCTTCATCAATTAAGCAGGTAAAAGGTCTGGAGTTGATTCCAGGTGCGGAATTCAAGTTTGGAAGCTGTTGCTGTGAACTCACTACATGTGGTCTAAGGAGCTCTCAATGCAAGTGAAACAGGCCATCCTTGAGAGATAGCAGGAACATTAGGAGTGGCCAAATCAAAAGTTTGGTACATTTTCAGAAAAAAAGAACGCACTGGTGAGCTCTTCAACACAAAAAGGCCTGGACGTCTACCGAAGACAACAGTGGTGGATGATCGTAGGATCCTTTCCATGGAAAAGAAAAACCCCTTCACAACATCCAACCAAGTGAAGAACACTCTCCAGGAGGTAGGCATATCATTATCCAAGTCTACCATAAAGAGAAGACTTCACGAGAGCAAATACAGAGGTTTCACCACAAGGTGCAAACCATTCATAAGCCTCAAGAATAGAAAGGCCAGATTACACTTTGCCAAAAAACATCTGAAAAAGCCAACCCAGTTCTGGAACACCATTCTTTGGACAGATAAAACTAAGATCAACCTGTACCAGAATGATGGGAAGAAAAAAGTATGGAGATGGCTTGGAACGGCTCCTGAGCCGAAGCATACCACATCATCTGTAAAACACGGTGGAGGCAGTGTGATGGCATGGGCATGCAAGGCTTCCAATGGTACTGGGTCACTAGTGTTTATTGATTATGTGACAGAAGACAGAAGCAGCCAAATTAATTCTGAAGTGTACAGGGATATATTGTCTGCTCAGATTCAGCCAAATTCAGCGAAGTTGATTGGACGGCCCTTCACTTTACAGAAAGACAATGACCCAAAACATACTGCAAAAGCAACCCAAGAGTTTTTTAAGGCAATTAAGTGGAATATTCTGCAATGGCCGAGTCAATCACATGATCTCAACCCAATCAAGCATGCATTTCACTTGCTGAAGACAAAACTTAATGCAGGAAATACCCATGAATAAACAACACCTGAAGACAGCTGCAGTAAAGGCCTGGCAAAGCATCCCAAAGGAGGAAACTCAATGTTTGGTGATGTCCATGTGTTCCAGACTTCAAGCAGTCATTCCCTGCAAAGGATTCTCGACAAAGTATTAAAAATGAACATTTTATTTATGATTGTGTAAGCTTTTCCAATTATATTTGAACCCCTGAAATTAGGGGACTATGTATGAAGATGTTTGCAATTCCTAAACGTTTCATACAATATTTTTGCTCAACTCCCTGAATTAAAGCTGAAAGTCTGCCCTTTAATTGCATCTCGGTTATTTCATTTGAAATCCATTGTGGTGGTGTACAGAGCCAAAATTATAAAAATTGTGTCAGTGTCCAAATTCTGGACCTAACTGTACTTGTCAGAATGCTTTTATTGGTTCAGCACAAAAACATGATTTGATTTTTATTTAGTGGCCTAAACCTCTGCAAATTTCCTGGTATTTGGAAATGTACCAATTATTTCAAATCATACTAATTTGAAGCATTGGTATAGCCTAAATGCTGTGAAAATTATATGATATGCTTTTATATCAAGTTAATATCAAGTAAAATATTAAAAATTACATTTACTTTATGTAATTTAGAAAATGTTTTGTTTCATCCAAAACAACTTTCAAATGAGGCTGAGAACAATCATAGCATACAACTTCAACATCAGCAAAATAGCTCTAAGATTAGATTAGATTCAACTTTATTGTTATTGAGCAGTACAAGTACAGTTAGCACCTGCATTTCTTTGTACTGTACTTGTGCTGTTCAATGACGAAAAAGTTGACTCTCTTAACACCAACAATACTAATAATCAATATTTATCATTGCTTATTATTATTAGCTCACATTCATGGAAATACAGTATCTAATAAAAAATACACTATATAAGGCTGGTAGTTAGAGATCCTGGTATTGGTTGTGTCGGGGCCAAGGGGTCCCTATATAGGTTCTGGACAGACCCTGGTATGGGTTATGGAGGAGTCCTGCTAAGAATTGAGGAGGAGCCGGGGGGCCCTGGTCTGGTATGTGTTGAGGTGGAGCTGAGGGGCCCTGGTCTGGTATGTGGAAGGGCCTTGATGGGTTGATGTGGAGCCCTGGTAGTCAGGGTGCACTTGATGGGCTGAAGTGTCCACATATTCAAGGTTTATCGGTCTAAATATTTACATTTTGCATTCACTGTAGATTGTACCAGGGGCCTCACACCATTATCGGCCTTGTTGCTCGAGGTCCCTAATGGGGGGATGAAGAGAAAGGGCCAAAGAGAGAACAAAAGGAAAGAGGAAAAGAGAGAACAAGAGAGAAAGAGAGAGGGGGGGGTTGAGAGAGAGAGGGTTGAAGAGAAAGAGCTAGAAAGAGACATAGAGAGAGAATGACAAAGTGGGGGAGAAGGGGACAGTGAGTCTGGCCAGTCCTATAATTTAATATCATGGGCAGGGCTAACACTGTAAAACTCTCTGTAAATCACTATTCATATAAATATAAACGTCCATCCCATAATAGTGAACCACATGGTGACCTTCTCTGTCTCTGTATCTATGTGATTCCTATGGAGAGGATTGGGGCACTCATGTGTATATACTCGTTGCAAACATGTTAGAGGAATTATGTATGTTAATAGCCATGATTTCACAATCTATCTCTATCATATTTACCACCTAACCACCGTACAGCCAGGTCGGATATAAATCCACAGATAATTGATGATGTCACACTGTCTGGCTGTGTTGCTGCCTGGTAAAAACAGCCAATCCATGCACATTAATGTACAGCAAAGATATTATTACTGAGTCAAAAATAAGCGGCTACACAGGTGCATTGACCAGTAAGAGTTAGGTGACATTTGTTGAGATAGAGGAGATGTAAATAGGCAACAGTCGACAGGGTAAAAGCCAAACGGCTTTAGACAGCCGTTGAAAGTATACACAACCTTTGTGAAAGTGTCTCAACTTCAATCCCTTGAAGACCAGAAATACACCTAGATGCTCTGCCAAAGCCCCGTTCAACAAGATCTAACAAGGAAAGAAGAGTAGCTATCTGAATGAAAGACTCATGGAGGAAGAGGTGACCTTTCACTTTGTGTGTTAAATTGGGCAAGTAAATCAATTCATTGTAAATGGTAGCCTTCAAATTAATAGAAGTAGATGGGGTATTTGTTAAATTTCACTTAAAAACAAAACATTGCACCGATATGGAGAGGCACTTTTCATTCTGAGTCATTTGCTGCTGTGTAACAACATTTGAACTAAAGACGTGTCAGTAAGAGCCAAGCTGGAGATCCTGAGGCAGATGAATCAGACTGAATCAGAGATGTAGCCACAATATTTGGATGTCCAAAATGAACTGTTTGTTACATTACAAAGGAAAAAGCACTAATGAGCTAAGCAATGGAAAATGACTTGGCAGACCAATGAAGACCAGTATAGTGGACGGCCAAAGACAACTTTCAACGGTGAAAAAAACAACAAATAGTCCAACAGATCAGAGACACTATCCAGTAGACAGACCTAGATGTGACAAAGACAACCACACGTAGAAGAGTGCACCAATAGAATGTCCAAGGGTACACAACAAGACGCAGATGACAAGAACAGAACGGACAGGTTGCAGTTTGCTAAAACGTCCCTAAAAGAGTTTTGGAACCAAGTCTTATGGTCAGATGAAACAAAGAATAACTTGTCAGAGTGATATAAAGAGGAATGTCTGTAGGCAAAAAAATAACTGCCCATGTTTCAAAATATTTTAGTGAAACATGGCAGAGAAAATGTCATGGCTGCATCTGGTACCGGCTAACTTGTCTTCATTGTCTGTGTGACTGATGACGGCAGCAGCAGGATTCATTCTGAAGTCAACAGAAACATCTTGTTTGCACAGATACAACCAAATGCCTCTAAATCCTGGGGTCCAGTGGCATGCAGCAGGACAGTGATCTCAAACACTGCCTTCGGAAAGTACTCATGTCCCTTCACTTTCTCCACACTTCGTTGTGTTATCGATTGAATTTATAATTTATTACATTTATTGTTTTTCCATGATTTTACACACCATACTCGATAATGGCTAAGCAAAACTGCGTTCATAGAAATTGGTGCCAATTTATTGAAAAGGTTTGAAAAAGTAATCAAACCTTCAGCTTGAAATCATCTTTCAAATCATCCTTAAAAAATGTCTTTAGGACTTGACTGGAGTGCACCTGTGGCAAATTCTATTGATCGGACAGGATTAAGAAATTCACAGATCTCTCTCTATAAAGTCACATATTTCACAGTGCATGTAAGAGCAGTAAGTGTGTATTCATTAGTATGCCAATCCAATCATTAGGTCCAATGTTGCGACAAAACTTCCTCAGAACTTTGCTGCCACTGACTGTGAAAGCGGTATCTTATTTTGATTCTATTTGTACAGTAGCTCAAAAAGTTGGGGAGTATAATATAAAACAGAGCTAACAACACGTTCTGTGCGATGCAGTACATGGACGCTATAGGTACTGTAAGCCGATTCACAATAGTGAAATGGACACTGTAAAAAAACAAAATATATTTGTCTCATAACATGGAGTAATTGAAAACAGAATGGGATGACATCACTTTGTCTTTCCAGTGGAACCGTTCAATTCAGGGTTAGTAATTTACTTCAGTAAAATCTGTATTTTTCCATTGTTTTTAACAATTTATTTGCTGATGTATCTGTGCTGTTGCCAAGTGTATTTTATCTGTGCTTTCTGTCTTGTTTTACTCTTATAAACTGTATTATACCTAAAAATAATATCCCTTTCCCATTGGAAGCCTGATTTAGTTTGATCGTGGAAAGATGATGATCTAATTGTATTCGATCCTCAATCAATACTTTTTAAAGTTTTGGCACAACAGAAAAAAAATTGATTAAGTCTCCTCCTTCACATGTCTATGATATTTATGATTTATCTGAGTGCCAGTGGTTGACAGTTAGTAATAATTGCCTTTCCGGTCTGTCAGCACAGTCAAAAATGAAGTCTCCCTTCCAAGTTGGCTGAAGCATAAATTACGTTTTAAAGTCTGTTATGGTCCACTGCTCAGCAACGAAACATAGATTGAATCCTGGCCGTCATATTTCTCAGGAAGAGATCTTGAACACAATCTGTCTCTGTGGATCTACAGTAGAGGCACCATTGTTTATTCACATGACTGTGAATAAAAGATCAGCATGAGAAGACCACCCTATAATCACTGTCTTGGCCAGATACTGCAGAACCCCCGAAGTCTTTCTCCCGTCTTACATTATGTGGATGCTCTAGTGTCTGTGTCCTATGCTAGCTGACACTATATCTTTTCCTTTCCTTTTTAGATGAAACCTTTCCCATTGGTGGTGTTACTGCAGGAGCTTGCAGAGGCGACATGGGCTCTGTATGAAGTATGGTACCTGAGGACTTTACTGGCTCTGTGACACTTAAAGAGGTGTCCCAGTCCTTCGGTACCCCGAAGATGGTTCTCTGTCTCCCTTATTTGTGATTCTGTCATGTGCATAGCGTATTATGCTGTTATTCACCTCAACTAAGAGACAGGGTGTTCATTTCCTTCCAAAACACACGCATCATAGAATGCAGCCTACGTCTATAAAACCCATACTACTCTACCAGTGACACAGCTCCTAAACAAAACTATTCCACAGGCGTCACCATGGCAGAGGTGGATTGCATTCATTTCTGCTGCAGAACATTAGTCATAGTTATAGCAGATTGTCATTCTGTGTATGAGGTGTGTGGTGAATGTTTAGGTATGGACCACTTAACCGTCATAGTTGCAGCTCAAACTCAGAGACTACTTATGAAGGAATACAAACACACAGACAAACACATGCACACACATATTAGGAATCCATATCCTTGTGGGGACACAGAAAGTGTGAGCTGGCGGGTTTGGAGGGTGTAAGAGGCTCTAAATAATTATGGCATTATTCATGTGTTCAGTTGACACACCTCATTGCACAGAACACCCACACACAATCACACATCCTTGTACACACACGCACAAACACAGAAACAAAAACATACAGACACACACAGAGCATTTAATGCATTTGCACACACACACACTGTCAAACACATTTTTTTTATCTAGTCCCCTGAAAGAGGTGTGATGTAACAATAAAACAAAAGGCTTATCTATGCCTTCAATACAAAACCCAGGTTCAATCGTTCAATACAGACCTGGCATTGATCCCTCTGGCCTTAAGCATCTTCTGCCTATTTCTCTATTTTCCATTTATTGTTTTTTTCATGTTGGCATTTCCTTCCTTATCGATCCATTCAAATTCTCTGTTCCTCCTCCTGAACATAGCCTGGTTGAGAGATGTGTATGTTGGGTGCAACCCTTTTCTCTCTCTCTCTCTCTCTCTCTCTCTCTCTCTCTCTCTCTCTCTATCTTTGGCTATTTCTCTGTCTTTCTCTCTTTTTTCACTCTCAGTCAATCTCTCTCCTCTTTTTCCTTCTCTCATCTTCCTCCGTTTCTCCCTCCACTCATTCACCTACATTCTTTTCTGTCCTCCTGAAGCCACACCACAGCAGAAAAGCACACATGCATGCAAACACACTCACACACACACACACACACACACACACACAACAGATATGGAAACTCTGTACTGTTGTACCACCCCGTTTCCAAAAATGTTGGGACACTATATAAAATTCAGTTAAAACAGAATGCAATGATGTGCAAATTATTTATCCATATATTTAATTGAAAATAGTACAAAGACATCATATGAAATGTTGAAACTGAGAGATGTTATTGTTTTTGGAAAAATACATGCCCATTTTGAATTTGATGCCAACACGTTTCAAAAAAGTTGACAAGGGGGCATGTTTACCACTGTGTTGCATCACCTCTTCTTTTAACAACACTCTGTAAGTGTTTGGGAACTGAGGAGACAAATTGCTGTAGTTTTGAAAGTGAAATGTATTCCCATTCTGATTTCAGCTGCTCAACAGTTATTATACTATAATAACAACTAGGTACTCCAACAGACACATTTCATAATGTGCCAAATGTCTTCAATGGGTGACATGTCTGGGCTACAGGCAGGCCAGTTAGGCACCCGGACTGTTTTACTACAGAACCATGCTGTTGTAATACATGCAGAATGTGGTTTGGCATTGTCTTACTGAAATAAGCAAGGCCTTCCCTGAAAAAGACATTGTCTGGATAGCAGCATTGCTCCAAAACCTGTATATATTGTTCAGCATTAATGATCTTTTAATATCCAGTCACGTTAATGACCTGTTGCCAATTGACCTGCAGTAATTAGTTGTGTGATATTCCACCAGGTTTAGTTTTTTTACCATTACATAACTTTTCCAGTCGTTTGTTGCCCCTGTCCCAACAATTTTTGAAACGTGTTGCTGGCATCGAATTCAAAGTGGGCATATATTTTCCAAGAAACAATCAAATGTCTCAGTTTCAACATTAGATATGTTGTCTTTGTACTATTTTCTATTGAATATAGGGTTTACATGATTTGCACATCATTGCATTCTGTTTTTATTTACATTTTATTCAGCGTCCAAATTTTTTGGGAAACTGGGTCGTATTAATTCTGTCACTTGGATCTCAGGATGGGTAATGCAGTGTTTAAGTATAGAAATAGTATAATAACAACTAGGTACTCCAACAGACACATATTTTAAAACAATATAAATTGTTTAAAAGCTAGTATTCACACTCTACTAATGCAGATATTACATGTACTCTGTGGTGTATTTGTACGTTTGTTTTAAAAGAATCTCCCCAATCAAAATAAGATTTAGTTGTGCAGCAGGTTGTTTGGGGGGGAGATGAAACTGCTTTCTTTGTGTTTTAATGGTCTAGAATCAGTTATCACTAATTTTGGCCTCTAAACCAATTATTTGTTAGCAACGTGGGACATTTTAGCTGGCCTGTGGTGGATAGGCATTTGACTGAAATGCACCTTTTACTTTTTGTGATAAAAGTAATTTTTTTAACTGTCTGAAATGATAATTTTTTGATGATTCTGCTGACTTCCTGGTTAAATGAGTATTGCACGGTGTGTTTCTGAGGATTTATGTCCTGATATTCGAATCTCTTGAAATTGTTTGTAGTTGCTCCAATAAGTCAGGCAGGCAGAAGACTTCTGGTTTCTTTGGATAATGGACCATTTGAAACAGACAGGAATGGTGCATAGCTCCACTTGACTGGTTCATGAAAACGGGAAAGCTGCTCCACATAGAGCTTTCTTACTTTAATGATTTCTAAAGAGCTCCTGCTCCGATAACAAGGGTAGTGGTGTGGGGGGGCTGCCTGGTATTGGCTGGAGGGAGGGAATGTGGGGCTGGCAAGATCTGCTTGCTCTTGGAGGTCTAATCCAAGTAAATATAAAGCAATTTGTTCCAAATTTTCTTGCAAAATGAGCTATATATGTAAATACAATGTGATTGAAGAGGACTTACATTAAAGATGATAGTTGTATAATAGAAAACTAAGGATGGAGGAGTAGAAAAATTCTCTACTAATCTAATGAGACTAGTGCTGAGGAGCTCATCTTTCTGTGTGTGTGTGTGTGTGTGTGTGTGTGTGTGTGTGGTGAGAAGGTGTAAGTAATGTTCTTTCCTGTTTGATAAATTATCAGAAATATCCATTTTTTACCCAGATTGCTGAGGTAGCAGAGGTGTGAAGTGAGGGAAATCACAGAGGCACAGTCTCAATCCCTCTTTATTTCCTGCTCTTTCTCTCTGTCTGTCTCTCCTACGCTCCCTTTCCATCTCGTTTTCTCAATTTCACTCCCTTTCCAAACTTTTCTTTCTCCCTGTCTGCACTTTCTCACTATCTTCCACTCTCTCCTTTTGTAATCTCCTTACTCTCGCCTATTTTTCTTAGAAATGAGGAGGTCCTGAAGCATTAATAAATGTATATTACCGTTTCCCCTACATTTTCTTTATCTCAAATCTCGCTTTCTTTCACTGCCTCTATCTTTTTGCTACCACCAATAACTCTCTATCTCAATGTGATTATCAGTTCTTTTCTCCTTTCCCCAGTCAGGAAGAAGCAGGGTATCTGTGACTGTAGTGTATCACCAGGTCCATGTGGATGAACAACTCCAAGCCGCTCTGAAGTATTCATGTAGTCGTTTGTATTCCTCTGATAACAAAACATTAGAAAGTGGTTTTTTGAACTTTCAAAACCTGTCAGAAAAGTTGGAGTCTAGCAGCATCCCACTCCCAACATTTATAATCTGTGAATGAATAGATTTCATAAACATGGATTAATAATTTTTAATTTTATTCCTTTCACACCAAAGTTAAATCACTTGAGTCAGGAAGTAGGCTAGCTGTGTGAAAGACAATGTTTGCTGTTGTTTTGACCTTATGACTGAGTCGTATGCTCTGTTGTTTTGAAAGGGCAGAGACTGGCCAGACCTCTCTAATTTAGTTTGGTTTCTGAATTTTGTTCTGGGAATTTCAGGACACTGACTTTCATAAGTCACTGTGCTGTCTATGCTTTGCAGCTCAAAGACTAAGACAAACACCAAGACATAAAATGGCCTGATTCGATAAAAAATTGTTCACAAAATATATTTTACATTTTTGACAATTGAGAACAAATTCTCTTATATTATGATAACATGGCCAAAGGCTTACAACTGCAAAAAAAAAAAAAAACAGAACAATAAAAAGTTTGGGAACCCCTGGCTTCCATTTTCCAAATACTCATTCAAAGATGATAAACCAATATTTACTATCATGAAGGTATGCCTTAACTCCTGAAAATCCTATCAAAATAAATAGGCAAATGTGAGTGTATGTATGGGAGTGTTTTATTTGTTTTGACTGTATTAAACCAGGCAAGTGGAATAAGAACGAATTACAGTTAATGATATTCTGGGAAGACACACAATGTCTCCCATGGGAACAGAAAAGGGACAATTCTGAATCCATCACGGACATATGTACGCTGTTTAGCTGTACCTTGCTCTCTTTTTGAGTGAGAGTGCCGTGCTCCTTGACAGTCCAGTAAGGATTTGTGCATCTAGGTACATTTTCCATATTTACCATTATTGTCCTTTTAAGAACTCAGAACAGAATCAAACTTTGAAAAGTCTATTTTGACAAACTACTCACAACCAATTTTAAGCTGCTGAGAATCAGGAAAAGCAGTTTTTGTTATATACACACTGTAATTCTGATGATGATTTCAGATCTCCTGTAGCATCACAACTATAGTTCCTTGATGTCTGTTTTGTTATTTGAATAAACATTTTAGCAGTCATTTTTGGCACCCTCTGCCATGAAATAAATATAGCAATTTTAATAAAATTCCGCTGATTATTATACTGCCATTTCAGTTAAGTCATGTAAAATAATAACCCATTTCATCATTAAGACTTACACTACCATCCAAAAGTTTTGTGGTTACTTAGAAATGTTCTCATTTTCAAAAGAAAAGCACATTTTCTCCATTAAAATAATATAAAATTGATCAGAAATACAGTGTAGACGTTGTTAATGTTGTAAATGACTGTTGTAGCTGGAAATGGCTGATTTTCTATGGAATGTATACATAGGCATACAGATGCAATTTATCAGCAAACATCAGTCCTGTGATCCAATGGCACATTATGTTTGATAACCCAAGTTCATCATTTTGAAAGGCTAATTGATAATTACAAAACACTTTTGCAATTATGTTAGCACAGCTGAAAACTTTTGTGCTGATTAAAGGAGTAATAAAACCGGCCTTCTTTAGACTAGTTGAGTATTTGGAGCAACAACAATTGTGGGTTTGATTACAGGCTGATTATGGCCAGAAACAAAGTTTCTTTTGAAATTCTTCAGTCTGTTCTTGTTCTGAGGAATGAAAGCTATTCCATGCAAGAAATTGCCAAGAAACTGAAGATCTCGTACAACTCTGTGTACTACTCCCTTCACAGAACCGCGCAAACTGTCTCTAACCAAAATTGAATGAGGAATGGGAGGCCCCAGTGCACAACTGAGCAAGAGGACAAATACATTAAAGTGTCTAGTTTGAGAAATAGATGCCTCACAGGTCCTCAACTGGCAGCATCATTAAATAGTACCTGCAAAACCAGTCTCAACGTCAACAGTGAAGAGGAGACTCCGGGATGCTGGCCTTCTAGGCAGAGTTGCAAAGAAAAAGCCATATCTCAGACTGGCCAATGAAAAGTAAAGATTAAGACAGGCAAAAGAACACAGACACTGGACAGAGGAGGATTGGAAAAAAGTGATATGGACAGACAAATCTGTCCAAAAGTTTGAAGTGTTCGGATCACAAAGGAGAACATTTGTGAGATGCAAACCAAATGAAAAGATGTTGGAGGAGTGCTTGACACCATCTGTCAAGCATGACAGAGGAAATGTGATGGTCTGGGGGGATTTGATTGTGGCTTCAAGATCCGTATAAAACGGATCTTGAAGAAGCAAGGCTATCACTCCATTCTGCAACGCCCTGCCATACCCTGTGGACGGCACTTGATTGGAGCCAATTTCCTCCTACAACAGGAGTGGCCAGCACAGTCACCAGATCTCAGCCCTACTGAGCTGTTGTGGGAGCAGCTTGACTGTATGGTATGTATGAAGTGTCCATCAAGCTAATCGAACTTGTAGGAGGTGCTTCAGGAAACATGGGATGAAATCTCTTCAGATTACCTCAACAAATTGAGAGCTAGAATGCCAAAGGTCTGCAAGGCTGTAATTTCTGCAAATGGAGGATTCTTTGACGAAAGCCAGGTTTTAAGGGCACAATTATTATTTCAATTAAAAATCATTATTTCTAACCTTGTCAATGACTATATTTCCTATTCATTTTGCTATATTTCCTATTTTGCTATATTTTCCTATGAAACTCATTTCATGTATATTTTCATAGAAAACAAGGACATTTCTATGTGACCCCAAATTATTGAATGGTAGTGTACGTAAATATCAACCCTGTCTTATGACATATCAAGTTTATATTTATTGTCCTAAATGTATGAAGCACAGATGCTCATACACACACACACACACACACACACACACACACACACACACACACACACACAC
>JACXGI010013962.1:0-19853 GCA_016801175.1 Esox masquinongy | reverse complement strand
CGGGTAAGGGAGGATACCATGGCCGGGTAAGGGAGGATACCATGGCCGGGTAAGGGAGGATACCATGGCCGGGTTTGGGAGGATACCTTCCAGGTCCAGGTTCAGAGGTGTATGATAACGAGGGTACCTGGATTCTCTGTGTGTGCATCAGTGAGGAGACTGCAATTCCTGTGACAGTGGATGGACAGCGTCAAATCCTGTCCAACGGTACTCTGGTGCTCCGTTCCGTCAAAGCGGAGGATTCTGGGTACTACACATGCACGGCCACCAATACGCTGGGCTTTGACACCATCATAGTCAACCTGCTGGTGCAAGGTGAGCTGGGACATGACTGCGTTTATGGGATGGGGAGAAATCTGAGGACGTTCAGACTGGGAGGGGGTTGGACGTGGTCTCTGGGACCCCAACTGTGTTCTGTCTCTCCGGGTGTCCAGTTCCTCCAGACCAGCCCCGCCTGACTGTCTCCACCACCTCCACCTCCTCCATCACCCTGGCCTGGATTCCTGGAGACAACGGAGGCAGTTCCATCAGAGGTAGGTACAGCCTTGCACTGCCTTTGGCTCGGCCTCAGTCTGTCCTTAATCCGTCTGTCTCTAAAACGCCATGAGCCTTTGTGTATTTGTGTGATTTTCTCCTAATTTGTTATGGTGTAACAATTTGTCAATGTGTGAGTGCCTCATAGCTGTTCCACTCATTGTAATAGAAGTATCATAGAGGTTATTTTACATCCTTTATCTCCCCCTGGTGTTAAAGGGGGTTACAGCAGTTTGAGCTGACCTGATTTTGCCTTAATGAAGTGTGCACAGTATGTATGTCTTTAGTTACAGCATGGAAACGGTGAGTATTCTGTACTAGGGCTTTAATATTGTTATGTAAACTGGAAGCATTCTGTAATAATTGACAATTTTTTTGTGTCTTTGTCAATTTATCAGAATATATATAAAGGAACACTCCATTTATTCTGTGGTGTTTGTTGCTGTGTGTCCTCAGGTTTTGTGCTGCAGTACTCGGTGGACAACACAGAGGAGTGGAGGGATGTGTTCATCAGTTCCAGTGAGAGATCCTTCAGGCTGGACAACCTGCGCTGTGGCACCTGGTACAAAGTCAAACTGGCAGCCAAGAACAGCGTGGGATCAGGACGGATCTCTGAGATCATAGAGGCAAAGACCCACGGACGGGGTGAGAGGAGAGGAAGAACTGGGGGGGCCACTATCCACCCTGTAACTTGCTGATGTCAGTACCCCCGGTCTCACAGACTATCCTCTTCCCCCACAGAGCCTGTGTTCAACAAGGAGCAACCCCTCCTCACCCACATCAACTCCACCCATGCAGGGCTCAACCTACAGGGCTGGACCAGTGGAGGCTGCCCCATCACCGCCCTGCTGCTGGACTTCCGGCCCAAGGGCACGTGGGCCTGGCAGAGCCTTAAAGCCAATGCCACGGCCCAGCTGTTCCTCAGCGAACTGCGCGAGGCCACCTGGTACGAGTTGAAGATGAAGGCTTGTAATAGCGCCGGCTGCGGAAACCAGAGCTCCCAGTTCGCCACCACAGACTACGACGGCAGTGAGTTACTTCCTGCTTCCTGCGGGGTGGGGTGGGGGGGGTGGGGGTTACAATGTGAATGGGCATCACAGTGATAGAGAAAGCACTACCTCTTCCTCTCCCCCCCAGGTACCATCCCTCCTATAAACTCAGCCCAGGAGGACAGGGATGATGTCAAGAAGTTGTTTTCCATTGGCTCTCCTGTCATCCTGGTCACCCTTGGCGTGGCCCTGCTATTCATCATCCGCAAGAAACGCAAGGAGAAAAGACTGAAGCGACTCAGAGGTGAGAGAAAGGGGGACCAGTAGAATGGGGGGTGAGACAGTGGGAGACAAGTACATGCTGGGGGTGAGTAAGTAGCTCAGTATCACTAAAGGTAAATCAGGTCAAAATAATAAGCCTTATGCTCTATGGTGATCCTAATGTTCATAATCTTGTTAAGATATTTGTGCTTGTTTTTACAGATGCAAAGAGCCTCGCCGAGATGCTTATCAGGTAACAATAATACTCCTCATTGATTGGTGCCTGTGGTCATGGGTGTGTATTCCAGATGGGTGAACACACCTGTCAATCCCAGAAAACAGTGTTCAAGTAGCACCAGTTTTGCCCTGTTCATGTATGTGGGAACAGATGATGTGACAGTGGACCCAGTCTAAGTATGTGTCTTGTTGGTGTGTGTGGAGCAGTAAGAACAACCGCAGCATGGACACCCCGGTGAAGGGGCCTGCCCAGGGCCCCCGGCTCCACATCGACATCCCTCGGGTCCAGCTGCTCATCGAGGACAAGGAGGGTATCAAGCAGATAGGTCAGTATGGACACACTACAGCCAATCAGATATCCCGTAGTTACAAAATGCTAACCAACCATTAAAACTCCTTCCCTCAAATGACAAATACGTATTGGGGAGACTGTGATTTAAAATCGGCCTATATTAGGAGAACACGTGACACGGGAGAAGAATTGTGCCTTTTTAAGTGTAGTGTATTTTTCCTTGTCTCCAATAGGTGAGGACAAGGCAGCGGTCCCGGTGACGGACACGGAGTTCAGCCAGTCAGTGAACCCACAGAGCTTTTGCACGGGCGTTTCTCTGCACCACCCCGCCCTCATCCAGAACACTGGTCCCTTGATTGACATGTCCGACATCCGCCCTGGAACCAGTGAGTACATTTCCAACTGGTTGTTACTGGACTGTTCTGGCCATGAACCAGTGAGTAAGCGCCATCCTCTCCTTGCCTCAGACCCGGTGTCGCGGAAGAGCGTGAAGTCAGCCCACAGCTCCAGGAACCGCTACTCCAGCCAGTGGACCCTGAGCAGGCCGGGTCAGAGCCAGTCAACAGCGTCGGCTAGAACTCTGACCTCGGACTGGCGCACCATGGGCTCTCACGGCATCACGGCCACTGAGAGTGACAGCTACAGCGCCAGCCTGTCCCAGGACACTGGTGGGTACCAGTCGTCACGTCCGTCTAACCGGACCGGCAGGTGGCCTTCAAAAAGGCTTACTAACATAAATGTGTTCAGGGTTCTGATGTGGAACCTCCTGCTGTTTTTCCAGATAAGGGTCGCAACAGCATGGTGTCCACAGAGAGTGCGTCGTCGACGTACGAGGAGCTGGCGCGGGCGTACGAACACGCCAAACTGGAGGAGCACCTGCAGCACGCCAAGTTCACCATCACGGAGTGCTTCATCTCCGACAGCTCCTCTGATCAGATGACCACGGGCACCAACGACCCGGCCGACAGCATGACATCACTCAGCACGCCGTCCGAGACAGGTCTGTGTCGCTTTACCGCCTCGCCGCCCAAACCCCAGGACTACGACCGCGGCAGACCTACCAACGTGGCCGTGCCCATCCCCCACCGCGCCAACAAGAGTGAGTACCTGGAGCCGCCACAGCTCCGCTACAGGACACCATCCGGGTTGCCTCTCAACACGCCTCTAAGCCTTTCTCTGTTTCCGTCCTCGTCACCAGGCGAATTCTGCAACCTTCCGCTTTACATGAAGACGGACCCGTTCTTCCGGAAGCAAGCGGAGCTGCACGACCCGTGCCCCGCGGTGCCGCCCCGGGAGGCCTCCATCCGCAGCCTGGCACAGCGGGCGTACCACACCCAGGGACGTCACATGACTCTGGACCCGTCCAAGCAGCAGGCCCTGACGCTGGGTCACTCTGGGCTGGGAAGCTTGGGTGTTAGCTCAGGTACCGCCACCTTGCCCCAGAGGACTCTCACTATGCCTGGCTCCAACCCCGCAGCCACAGCCTCCACCTCCAGCACCAGCAGCAACCCCACCGGCTCCAGTACCAAAATGGGGGGCTCCAGAGACTCACTGCTGGAGAACAGCTCATCTGCTCTGGGCAGACTTCAGAAGCAAGGGGTTGGGGCCTACTCCAAGTCATACACACTGGTGTAGCTAGTAGCCCTCGTTCTCGCTGTCCAAGACGACACCCTCTTGTCAGACCCTGGCCTTGGCCCACACCCAGCCACACACCAGTGTTGTACACTCCAGGTCAGTGAGGGCGTGCAGTGCAGCGCAGCACGTATCCTCAGCTAACGGCTAGCTAACAGCTAATAACGTATTAGCCTGATTAGTCATTCTGACCTTGGATTGCCTCCCAGGAATGACCAGAGACCATCGTAACCTGCCTGACTCATGTTCACCTGGACCTGCATTAAAACACACTACTGTCTCCTATTAGCTGCCGTGCTGCTGCTCAGTTAGTGTGTCTGGGAACGTACGCGCACACACACACACGCACACACGCGCACACACACACACACACACACACACACACACACACACACACACGCGCGCACACACGCGCACGCGCGCCAAAACCCAGATCTGTTCTCCAAGGTAAACTATTGAGTATTATTGAAGAGTTGAATGGTGGAAGCTCACTGCTCATGCTGATGAAGTCAATAATAGCAGATGGCTGGGATAAAAAACAGTGTTTATTACACATACACACATTATGCTGTCCCCCGTGGTTTGCAGAAGCTCCTGTAGGACTTCCAGTTTCCAGTATCTTCTCTAGTTTCTCTCTGTCTCAACGTCCAGTGTCAATCTCCACCGGCAGTCTGTCTTTCTCTTCTTCTCCTCTTTCTCTCTCTCTCTCCCTCTCTCCCTAACATAAGGATTTCAGGTCCACCTCACTCAGAACTTTAAGTTCATATTTTTAGCACATTTATTGTTGATATTTACCCCACACTTCTTCTACCCTAATCTACATTATCCAATAGCTTTTGACTGAAACATGACAACCCAAATAACCCAGCAATGATTTGAAAACATCAGGGCTCTCGCAATACAAACAAATATAGAATATTTGGTATTTTAAAGATTTTACGTATATATTTCTATATAAGTATATTATGTCATTTAAGTGAAATTATGGCAAAGAATACGAATATACAAACATTTAAATGTTTTAAAAACTATAAGAATGAGACAATCGCTCAATCATGTGAAGAGCAGTAAAAATGGGATGAAGATGAGTATTGTGAAGAGGGAGGAGCACGTGTATATAGAGGGTGTTCTGTATGTAACTGTATGTAGACAGGCTGAGAGGAATGAGGTGATCCTTTCCAAACAGGAAGTGTATATCTCAAAGCCCCCAATTAGTTAGTATCTCATGAGGTTGTCGTGATTGGTTGGTTGGTGTACTTACTTTCAGAAGCCAAATCATTTCCTCTGCAGACAGGGGTATCCAAGGCGACCTACACTGTTGTCACTATTGTCTATAATTTCTCTACTTTTGTTCACTTCCGTTACTTGAGTAAAACAGAGGTCATGACCTCTCAAGGCCTCAGGTGTGGGCCTTTGACCATTGACCTGTGGCAGCGTAGGGGTTACAGGGTCACTGTGAATGGAGCAGACATCAGGGATCAGAACCTGGCTGTTGTATACCACTGCTAGCTACCACATATAGCACACATTAGTAGCCCTGTAACCTCTACCAACCTAACAGCCCATGTAGTCATGTCTCCCTCCTTCCAATACAAAATGGCCGCCAAGAAATCAAGGAGGATAATCATGTGAAGTGAATTGTTTAGTTAACCAGAGAGACGCAGCAAGTCAGGGTGTTCAGCTTGAATATGATAAGATGATGTGCAGTCAGTGGTCTATTGGTGTCTCTGTCTGAAGTGCTGTATATTTCCCACTTTTTTCTCCATCCCGATATCCATCCTCATTTCCATTTTGTGGAACTACATGTCAAAAGAGGAACCTGTTGGAATGTCTATTGAAGCATTGCTATTCTAGTGTGTTGTCATTTTCTTTGATTATTTGTTAAGGTCCTTCTGTTCATATTGATTGAATATGTTTGCTTTTATTGTTTGGTTTTTTTTTTTTTGGTTCCAGAGGCCAGACAGTACTGAGGTATTACACATCTATGGCGTCAGCCAGTCTTAGCCAAGTGAAATCAGGGACTAGTTCTTTAGGTCACACACATTGAAATGGTGTATATATTAGAGACGGTTAGGAAAACCTGCCACTCCAAATCTCCCTATTAAGCCCCCTCCTTACTGGTTCTCCCTATTAAACCTCCACCTAACTGATTCCCTACTGAACTCTCACCTAACCGTCTCTCCCTATTAAACTGCCTCCTTACCGGTTCTCCCTATTAAACCTCCTCCTAACTGATTTTCCCTGTTAAACTCTCACCCTACCGTCTCTCCCTGTTAAACCCTCTCCTTTGGACATACAGTACCGGACCCAACACCACTACCTTTGTCAGTGTTGTTTATAAATTAACTCTTGTACATAAAACACTGTTTTTTATGAAGAGCTATTTTCGTCAGAATAAACAGGGGAAAGTTCAAGTTTGAATCATGCCCCAAATCAAAAATTACAACAAAGTTGAAGAAAATATTGATTTGATAAACATTGATTTCCGCGACGGGCAACAAATGTAGTCATTTTTCTCTATTCCCTTCACGTTTTTTATACTAATTTGTTGCATTTTTATTCTTTTTTTAAAGGTCTTTTGATGTTGTCATTTGTCCTATTCACTTTTTTTATTATGATTTTGTATTTTGTTCATCCTCAAAAATGACATTGCATGCTTGGTAAAAGGGAAAAGGCGAGGGAAAGAAATGTAAGAAAATTTACAATTTGAAAAAAATATAATATGTGGAGGGGAATCCAAACATTTGTTTGAGTTGCTTCTAATAGCAATTGCTTGTGTTTAAAAGAACATTTTCTATGAAAAGAAATGAAAATCAAACAAAAAGAGTATTCTAACACCTTGTGCAATAAAGCTATCTTTCTATACGCCATGGCTTCTTTCTTTCTTAAAAGGCGCATCGCTGGCAGAAAGAAGAAAAGTTGGCTTTTGTTGGGAACAGGAGAAAAGAATTACCAAGTTTGGGACCACAATGAAAAAAACATAAATATCAAATAAAAAATGTGAATAGTAAATCACGTAGCATTATTGAAACCATTACACTTATGGTTTGAATAAAGGACCTGAAATATTGTATTTGTGAACTGTATCTGTCCATAGATCAGCTCCTTTCTGTCTTTGTTACTAACTACTCTAACAACAAAATACAGTGATTATAGATTTTTTGATTAATGTAGTCGTCTTGGAAGGGCAGCCCAGATTTAAGTCATCAATATAACACACATAAATAAGCATGTCTCTTCATAGGTTATGTTTGAATAGTGAAGTCCGATCATTTTATGGCTACTGGATTTGTTTTTTAAAGCATCCACTTCCTGTTGACACTTCCTAATGTTCCAATTCTTACACTATTTATGCTAAAATCTGTGTTGGGTCCGGCTGTGTCAAAGAATGATAAAAAGGGCAGAGGGACCTCATCTTCTGTTGTGGCTGAACAAATACAAAGGAATTTTTCAGAGAACAAGATAACCACTGACTGTCAGCATGCATACACACAAGGGCATTCAACTTGTATGGCACTCAGATGACTGATGGCTTTACAAAATGAACAGTAATGAGATGATAGTTGGAGCTGTATTGTTTCTGATGTGACTGAACTTAAAATGTCTTGTTTTTAATTAATTAGTATTTTAATCTAAATATACTTATTGAAAAAACTCAGTTGTGATGGGTTTAGATCACCTGCCATTAAATGATTTCTGATCCAATATAACTTAGAAAATGTTATTTAATGAAAGTGTCTCTAATGACACAGATGTTTAATGCAGAGTCCCTCAAAGCAGCTGCCTTAACACATTCATTTTCTTATTGCAACAAACAACTTGCCACTTGAACCAAGAATGGTGATTTATGCTGATGACAGTGCATTACATGTCACCACACAGCTGGAGTTCTGCATGGAGATACACATAAAGGCTGGAGTTCTGCATGGAGATATACATAAAGGCTGGAGTTCTGCATGGAGATATACA
Organism: Esox masquinongy; assembly: GCA_016801175.1. Classification (NCBI taxonomy): domain Eukaryota; kingdom Metazoa; phylum Chordata; class Actinopteri; order Esociformes; family Esocidae; genus Esox; species Esox masquinongy. The sequence continues at coordinate 11,939 of JACXGI010013962.1, read as the reverse complement.
GTGGATATAAAAAGTCTACACACCCCTGTTAAAATGCCAGGTTCTTGTGATGTAAAAGAAGGAGACAAAGATAAATCATGTCAGAACTTTTTCCACCTTTAATGTGACCTATAACGTGAACAGTTCAATTGAAAAACAAACTGAAATCTTTGAGGGGGAAAAATTAAAAATAAAAAACTCACAATAACCTGGTTGCATAAGCGTGCACACCCTTAAACTAATACTTTGTTGAAGCACCTTTTGATTTTTATTACAGCACTCAGTCTTTTTGGGTAGGAGTCTATTAGCATGGCACATCTTGACGTGGCAATATTTGCCCACTCTTCTTTGCAAAAGCGCTCCAAATTTGTCAGAATGCGAGGACATCTCCTGTGCACAGCCCTCTTCAGATCACCCCACGGATGTTCAATTGGATTCAGGTCTGGGCTCTGGCTGGGCCATTCCAAAACATTAATCTTCTTCTGGTGAAGCCATGCTTTTGTGGATTTGGATGTGTGCTTTGGGTCATTGTCGTGCTGAAACGTGAACTTCAAGTTCAAAAGGTTTATTTGTCATTTGCAATAACAAGTTATGGCAATGAAATGCTTGGAACTTCCTCTTCAGCTTTCTAACGGACGCCTGAAGGTTTTGTGCCAAAATTGCCTGGTATTTGGAACTGTTCATAATTCCCTCCACCCTGACTAAGGCCCCAGTTCCAGCTCTGAAGAACAATAGCCCCAAAGCATGATGGTACCACCACCATGCTTCACTGTGGGTATGGTGTTCTTTGGGTGATGTGCAGTGTTGTTTTTGCGCCAAACATACCTTTTGGAATTATGGCCAAAAAGTTCAAACTTGGTTTCATCAGACTATAACACATTTTCCCATGTGCTTTTGGGGGACTTGATGTTTGTTTTTGCAAACTTCAGCCGGGCTTGGATGTTTTTCTTTGTAAGAAAAGGCTTCCGTCTTGCCACACTACCCCATAGCCCATTCATATGAAGAATACAGGAGATTGTTGTCACATGTAGCACACAGACAGTACTTGCCAGAAATTCCTGCAGTTCCTTTAATGTTGCTGTAGGCCTCTTGGAACCATCCCTGACCAGTTTTCTTCTCGTCTTTTCATCAATTTTGGAGGGACGTCCAGTTCTTGGTAATGTCTCTGTTGTGCCATATTTTCTCCAAATAAGAGGGTGTGCACACTTATGCAACCAGATTATTGTAAGGTTTTTATTTTTAATTTTTCCCCCTCGAAGATTTCAGTTTGTTTTTCAATTGAATTGTTCACATTATAGGTCACATTAAAAGTGGAAAAAGTTCTGACATGATTCATCTTTGTCTCATTCTTTTACATCACAAAAACTTGGCATTTTAACAGGGGTGTGTAGACTTTTTATATCCACTGCACATACAGGCTAGAGTTCATCATGGAGAGACATATATGAAGGCTAATGTTCTTCATGGAGATATGCATAAAAGGTGGGACTTTGCATGGATATATACATAAAGGTTGGAATCCTGCATTGAGATATACATAAAGGCTAATGTTCTTCATGGAGATACACAGTTAGGTCTGGAAATATTTGGACACTGACACAATTTTCATAATTTTGGCTCTGTATGCCAGCCCAATGGATTTGAAATGAAACTACCGAGATGCAATTGAAGTGCAGACTTCAAGCTTCAATTCAAGAGGTTAAACAAAAATATCGTATGAAACTTTTAGGAATTGCAACCATTTTCATACACAGTACCCTTTTTCAGGGGCTCAAATGTAATTGGACAAATTAACACAATCATGAATAAAATGTTCATTTTTAATACTTTGTGATGCTTTGCCAGGCCTTTACTGCAGCTGTCTTAAGTTGTTGTTTGTTTGTGGGTCTTTCTACCTTAAGTTTTGTCTTCAGCTATTGAAATGCATGCTTGATCGGGTTGAGATCAGGTGACTAACTCGGCCATTGCAGAATATTCCACTTCTTTGCCTTAAAAAACTCCAGTATGTTTACCAGTACGTTTTTGGTCATTGTCCATCTGTAAAGTGAAGTGCCATCCAATCAACTTCGCTTAATTTGGCTGAATCTGAGCAGACATTATATCCCTATACACTTCAAAATTCATCTGGCTGCTGCTGTCTCATCATCAATAAACACTAGTGACCCAGTGCCATTGGAAGCAATGCATGCTCATGCCATCACACGGCCTCCACTGAGTTTCACAGATGATGTGGTATGCTTCAGATCATGAGCCGTTCCAAGCCTTCTCCATACTTTTTTCTCCCCATCATTCTGGTAAAGGTTGATCTTAGTTTCATCTGTCCAAAGAATGCTGTTCTAGAACTGGCTGGCTTTTTTAGATGTTTTTTGGCAAAGTCTAATCTGGCCTTTCTATTCTTGAGGCTCATGAATGGTTTGCACCTTGTGGTGAACCCTCTGTATTTGCTCTCGTGAAATCTTCTCTTTATGGTAGACTTGGATAATGATATGCCTACCTCCTGGAGTGTTCTTCACTTGGCTGGATGTTGTGAAGGGGTTTTTCTTTACCATGGAAATACGATCATCCACCACTGTTGTCTTCCATGGACGTCCAGGCCTTTTTGTGTTCCAGAGCTCACCAGTGTCTTCATTTTTTCTCAGAATGTACCAAACTGTTGATTTGGCCACTACTAATGTTCCTGTTATCTCTCTGATGGAATTTTTTTTGCAGCCTAAGGATGGCCTGTTTCACTTGAGAGCTCCTTTGACTGCATGTTGTGGGTTCACAGCAACAGCTTCCAAATGTAAACGCCACACCTGGAATTAACTCCAGACCTAATTAATTGATGAAGAAATAACAAAGGAATAGCCCACATCTGTCCATGAAACAGCTTTTGAGTCAATTGTCCCTCTAAAAAGAGGGGCTACATATTAATGAGCTGTAATTCCTAAACCCTTCCTCCAGCTTGGATGTGAATACCCTCAAATTAAGCTGAGAGACTGCACTTTAAAAAGATGGATGAAAAACTTTTAGTAGCATTTATGGGATTCCCTGAGCTGTACGATTGCACGCTATTTTCCTACAGAGACGCAAACAAAAAAAATGCAGCGTGGAGACAGGTGGCCTAGATAGTTGGTGCTTCTGGTGTCATTGTTGGATAGCTAGCTACATTAGCTGACTGGTGACTACCAAATTCTAGTAAGCTTGTTTGCTAGCTAGCATTGCAGGTTGTGTCAGAATTACATCAATGAGGCATGAACTGAGTAGAGAAATTTAAAACGTAAAAATGTATTAAAATTTGTTTCTATTCCAATTTTAACCATTGTAATAAGATGACTTTCCATCATAAAAATGTGCTATGCTCAAACCTTGATACACAGCTTACCTGCTGTTATGACGCTAGCTCGCCCACAGACACGCCCACAAGTATGCTACAAGCTAAGCACTCTAGGCGATGCTAGCAATGGCTATCCGAAATTTCACCAACAGTGTGAATGTACCGTCATGGTGCACGTCCACTGTTACGGAGCGCCCGCTGCCTCTGACAGATACAATTAATGGTGCCTGCACACGGGCCGCGGTAAACGACAACTGAACCGCGAGAAAAATCCGCCAACCGTGTACACCCTTCCGTGGTTGTACACATGACAGCTACAGTGGCTGAGTTTGCCTTGGTTACCATAGTAACAACAATGCTCTGGCGAAGTTAGGTTTTGTTATGTCGTCTAGAAGTTCGCCTACTGATGTTGTATGTTTTTGTAAATTAAATAAAAATGAAAGCCAAGCAAATTGTATTTTTTTTCTGTGTTCATTTTAAATAGGTCATGTAATTGTCTAGGTAAGCAGATTATTTGCTATTCTCATCTGTGTGCAATAGTATTCTTGTTATTATTATTAGGCTATATTATTATAATATAAAAACAAAATTACACATGACGATTGACATTCAATTCATTATATCCCTGTTGTCAATGGATTAGGGTTTGATTGGTTGACAAGATGAACGCTGTTCATTGGTCGACATGGGCGGCGGGCGCTCAAAATTTCAACATATTTGAATTTTGGGCGCCTCCACCCACGAGCAAGCGTGCACAGAAAGCGGCACCGCGGGATCGAGCACCGCACTGCTCACAAAACGGCTTGCGGTTTGCCGCCCAGCGCCTTACTCCAATTTAAAGTCAATGGTCCAATCCCAATGTCCACACTCACGAGCTTTGAAGCGCGTTCTCGCTAAATATGTGAGGGCTTAGGGCTGTCCCACTGTCAAATCGCAAGGGCTCTTTTGTAGACATTTTGAGGCCTTTATGCAACCTTTTCGTAAGTCCGCATTTCTGCAGACTTTGCCTGAGGGAATTGCCCACAGTTCATAGCGTTGTGACGTGAAACACGGGTGTTACCAGGGGAAACCCTGATGGAGAACAAAATCCCAAACCCGCTTTATAAGACAACGGTAAACTGCACTACATTAACAAGGATTTAAGATGGCACACTGAACACATGAAATCAGAGGAATGTAATCACCTTATTACACACCTAGTTTATTCAACTATTTATTTTAGTTTTTGTTTAACAATGCTGTTTTGACCAAAAATAGTACATTGATTATTGACAAATGTAGATTGTTATTGACAATTACCTCTTGTCCACTCTGTAGGGCAAGAGCCTGCAAAACATATATATCAGGCAGTCGGTCTATTAAGTGCCTTGGCCGCGAAGAAAGTAAAAAACGTAAAATAAAAAGTCCCAAACCCACAATAGTGTGTAACATGTTTCAGTGTCGTCAAGGTAACATAATAAAGTCGCAAAGTGCTGTCCCATTACTATTTATAGCATTTAAAGCCCTTGCAGCCTCTTGCACTCAATCACTTACCAGGTGACATCAGTTAAGTCTGTGAGGGTTCAGGGCTTAGGGTTTAGGGGGACATTGGGATTGGGCCTATGAGACCTTCACCGCCACCACAGCGTCACCGCCACCACGGCGTCACCGCCACCGTGTGCAGGCACCTTAATTTTCTATGAATTGCGTCAAGGCGTTGTTGACGATTGTGCAAAGCATCCTGGGAAGGCAGCACATCCGAGCTGTTCTGGCGCATTCAGAAGTTGGGCCACAATCAATATTATGCAAATGGTTCTGGCTAACATGAGGTGTTTATCCAGGGCCAGCCCTAGCCTTTTGGGGGCCCTAAGCAAAATTTGATTTGTGGGCCCCCTCTCCCCTAGTGGTCCAGGGCTCACTAGCGGTTGGGGGCCCTAAGCAACTGCTTATGTCGCTTATGCCTAGGGCCGGCCCTGCGTTTATCCAATGGAAGTAGAGTCTTTCGTGAATTAGAGAAGGTCTTCCTTGTTGGTCCTTCGTTGTATTGCAACGGCACGTGAAATTTGTTCCAAGTGAAACATTCTTCTACCACCTGGAGGAAAAACAAATTATTGTGGGGGACAAGCGCAATAATGCTTGGAGGATGGTGGCAGAGATTGTTGGTGTCTCAGGTTACTTAGCACTGTTAATAAAATGTGCTGTGTTTATTTGGGGCATTGAGTAGTTTGTTTTATATGGCAGCACCACAGAAACATGTTGCCTGCTACCATAGTGCTCATGATAACATGTGTTTTTATTTTTCCCATGAGTGAGACAAATTATTTTGGTTGGTTTTGTGTTAAATTAAAAAAAAAGTTTGATAAGCAGCCACTATGCTAGCAGGCAAAGTGTTTCTGTGGTGCTGCCATATAAAACAAACAACTCGATGCTAAATAAACACAGCACATTTAACAACACAGATCTAACTTATAAAACTCACCTGAGTCACCAACAATTTCCACCATCCTCCAATCCTTATTGCACTTATCCCCCGCTATAATTTGCTTTTCCTCCAGTTGGTAGCAGAACGTTTCACATGGAGCAAAATATTTCACGTGCCATTGCAATACAATGATGGACCAATAAGGAAGACCGTCTCTTGTTTATGAAAGACTCTACTTCCATTGGATAAACGCCTCGCGTTTGCCGGATTCATTTGCATAATATTGACAGTGGCCCAACTTCTTGACGCGCCTGAACAGCTCAAACGGCCGCGCTGCCTTCTCGAGATGCTCTGCGCAACCGTCAACACCGCCTTGATGCTGTTCATAGAAATTGAATTGTATCCGTCCGAGGCAGTGGACGCGCCGGAACAGTGGACATCCACCGCAAGGCAAGGCGTTTATCCAGTGGAAGTTGTCTTTTATTAAGTTGTGTTTATTGTTGGTCCTTCGTTGTACTACAATGGCGCGTGAAATCATTGCTCCATGTGAAACGTTCTGCTACCAACTGGAGGAAAAGCAAATTTTTGTGGGGGACAAGTGCAATAATGCTTGGAGGATGGTGGCAGATATTGTTGGTCTCTCAGGTGAGTTTTATAAGTTGTCACTGTTATAAAAATGTGCTGTGTTTATTTAGCATTGAGTTGTTTGTTTTACATGGCAGCACCACAGAAATACGTTGCCTGCTAGCATAGTGCTCATGATAACATGTTTTTGTTTTGCCCATGAGTAAGAAAAATAATTTGTGTTTGTTTCATGTTAAATTAGAAAAGTTAACGAAGAGATGTCAACACAGCCCTCCCCCGCCGAAAAGCAAACACCCATCGCAGATACGCCCGTAAGCAGCCACCTGGGGCATGACGGCGCGTTTGCAGGTGAATTTGCACCGGAACAGTGGATGTTCACCGTCAACGTTTCATGAGGCTTGGACGCTGCTATGGGACGTGACGCGAGTAGTGTAGCAGCAGTCATTTATTTCAAAGGGGGCATTCCTTAACGGTTGACGGCTTATGGTAACGCTAAACGCTAGATAGCTGTAGCTGTAACTTCTACGTAAGTCTTTCCGTGAGTTTTGTTAACGCAGAAGTGGGAAGAGAAGGCGAAACGGGGTGACAAAGCTCACCACCAAGGTTGGGAAAAAGGGACGCTGTGCTACAACTAAGACCTAAACATACATCATAGGGACACAGAATCTCCTGAATGGAGTACGCCTACAATAACAAGTTAATGAAGTACATCTACCCTAAAATATGTTTCCTTCTATGTTACCTTACCAACTATATCATCAGGGCGGGTTTTAGGCATAAGCAACATAAGCGGTTGCTTAGGGCCCATGACCACTAGGGGGCCTCGACCGATAGGAAGACCCCGACCGCTAGGAGAAGGGGCCTAAAAAAACATTTTCTTAGGGCCCTCAAAAGGCTAGAGTCAGCATTGCATATCATATTGTTTTTGATGGACTTAATTAACATATTGGATATTTAAACAATGTGTTTTACTGAAGCGTTGCTTGTATGAGGCAATAACAACAAACAGGAGTCTGTGCTCCAAATGAGGGGGAGTGCTTGCCGTGCCAGGATGTGACAGTTACTCCGATTGACAAGGTGAGACTTTATGTAAATTGCGCTTTTTCCTACATCTGACCATAATTTTCTGCCAACTTATTTTAGCCTTATGGAAATCTATGACTAATTCATCATTGTAGATCTATGTATTTATGTGTTTTGAACTGTGAGTTGGATTGAATTGAAGTTTCTGTCTATTCAATCTCACATACTGGCAGCCCTCCAGCAAAAAAAATCTTAGCACCGCCCACTGGCGAAGTTCAGTTCTGACATCACTCTTGAGCCTAAAATAATGCAATTGACCACCAGAGGGAGCCAAAACTATGCTTATTCAACAAAAATGCTTTTGCTCTATCTGCTCCTCTGCACTTGTCAGCTAAACTACACACATTAAAATTGTGCATGTTTCTCTTAAACAGTAGCATACAAAGCCATGATCTTCTGAAACTCCTTTTCATTCTCAGTTACTCTTGCAAACAGCAAAATGTACCGTTAAAAGACGAATAAAACATGGCACTGTGAAGACAATAACATTATTTAACCCACACCCAGGCACTGACAAAAACAGGTACAATCACAAATGTATTTGTTCTATTGTTCTATTTTAAATTTGTGAGACTATTCAGGTCCGCAAATGTGTGGGGACTCAAATAAACAGTCATTAAACATAGCACTCTCACTCAACAGAAGGATTTACTGTGGCATGATAGGTCGCCAGGTTTAGCCAAAGGATTTGGCTTTGATTGTATCTATCTCTATAAGAAAAGCCAACGTATAGAGAAGGGCAGTAGTGGGAGCTGTAGGGACTTCACCAAATTGTTCCTTCTTTCTTTGAGTTCAAAAGGGTAAAATATGTCTTGGCTAGTGTGAATTGTGATCCATGTGAATGCATAGGAGTGTGTTCATGTGTGTGTGTTTGAAGAGAGGGCACACTGATGAAGATAGACAGAGAGAATGGTAGAGGGAGGGACCACAGTTTACACACGCTCAGATTGGAAGGATGCAGCTGCTCCAAGATCGAGAACACTGCAGAACAGAGCAAAGTACGAGAGAGTGATGAAGGAACAGGTTATATGGGCAGACGCACACACACAGAGACAGACACAGAGGAAGAATCAACGAGAGAGCTGAGAGATAACAGAGAACTACCTGATCATCACCTCAGCACTGGTACAGTACACAATCTTCTTTTATGCAGTATCTATAGAACTTCCTTATTTTGTTTATACATGAATACATCTTCCTGACGTGTTTTTGCTTGTTTCTGTATTCAGGGATGAAGATAATAATAATAATAATAATAATAATAATAATAATAATAAATGCAGCCATATGGAAAATAATTCCAGTCACACTGATGGAAACAGCCCAGAATGGGTCTATTTCCATTAATTATCTATCAAAATATAATCCTCTGAAATAGTTTGTTGAAAGTTCCAGTACCTGAATGTGTATAATCCCCAATATACCAGCGGTTCTTTAAGATGTTTCATTGGACAAAGCTGTTGCTCAACTTGAGATAATCAACAGAATTTCAAATTATGTGTGTTGTAAAGTACCATCAGAACACACAATATATTTGCTGACTACAAAAAATAACAACCTAACATTCTAATCTTATCTAAAGCATTAAAATAATTTGCAGGTAAAAAAAAGTGGAGATGCTGAAAGATTTGTTTTCACCCCATATATTATTTCATTCCATGGTAGGGCTAGCAGTTAGGCTACAGCAAAAAGCTGTTTGGCAAAAGGCATGATCCTGAGCACAGACCCTTTAAATGCCTAGACAGGTCTTTTACATATTAGCTAACCACATCAAATGTTACAGCAATATGACATTCAATGACATCACTGATGATATGGCACGTAACCACTGGTTGATGCATACAGTACATTGTCTGAAAAGGGAAAGCCACCTGTCACTTGCAATTCACCATGAGGAGGCAACTGTGGTTGATAATGCTGGTGGGTGGTAACATTTCAATACAACCAAGCCCTAAAATGAAAAATTCACACTCTCATAGGAAAAGACATCTTCCATCTTCCTGGCGAAGTCAGAAGTTACAATGGTACTTTGACTAAAATTATGACAAATTGGTATAAATTGCTTTGTAAATAATAGTGCCTGAAGAAATATCTTTAAAAAAATGCTAACAAGCAAGGTCCCTCAACTCACTGGACTTCAAGGACAATTTCTACAATATGGTCCTTTATCATATAAATGCCATGTTATAAAAGGACAAAAACAAGTTTAAAAAATGTCCTACGTTGTCTTCCACTGCATTGTTCTGGAGATCCAGAGTAAAACACACAAAAAGCTCAAAAAACACTGCAATGTGTCCTTTTACATGCAAAAAAGCTTAGGCTGTCATACTTTAGGTCTGTAGATGTTGTAGAAACAAAATTGGGTCTTTCAAAACATTATCTGCACCTTAAAACATTATCTGCAATATAAAAATATCATTTGCCTCCAAATTCTAACATGTCCTGCTTGTATTTGTAGTCAGATATGTTGTTAACACTTATGTATTATAAAAATTATACACTGCTCTAAAAAATTAAGGGAACACGTAATCATCACAGAATAACACCAAGTCAATTAAACTTCAGGGATATCAATCTGTCCAGTTAGGAAGCATAAAAGTGATTGTGAATCAATGTCACCTGTTTTGGTGCAAATGAAAGTGACAACAGATTTTTTATTTTATTATAATATCTTTTGTCTGGCTATATTCTTGCCTATATATTGTTTTTCTTAACATTCACTACATAGTTGTCGGGTGCCATGTCAAAAGGGTGCCATGTCAAAAGAATTTCATTGTGCAGGATGACGCTGTGTTGTTTGGTGCATTTGACAAATCAACCTTGAAACTTGAAACTTGCACTGAAGAGGCAACAGCAAGACAACCCCCAAAAAGAGAGTGGTTTTGCCAGTGGTCACAGACAATTGCTCTCTCTGTATCCTTCCTGACTGATTATTCTCTAGTTTTGCATTTTCCTAGTGTCCTTGTCACTACTGGTAGCATGAGGCGGTACCTGCAGCCCATTCAGGTTGCACAGGCAGTCCAGCTCTTCCAGGATGGCACATCCATACGTGCCATCGCAAAAAGGTTTGCTGTGTCTTCCAGTACAGTCTCGAGAGCATTGAATAAATAACAGGAGACAGGCCGTTACACGAGGAGAGCTGGACAGGGCCGTAGAAGGGCATCAACCCAGCAGCAGGATCGGTATCTACTCCTTTGTGCGGAAAAGGAGAAGCACTGCCAGAGCCATTCAAAATGACCTCCAGCAGGCTAAGGGTGTGCATGTTTCTGACCAAAATGTCAGAAACAGACTCCATGAGGGTGGCATGAGGGCCCAACGTCCTCTAGTGGGACCTGTGCTAACAGCTCAGCACCGTGCAGCTCGATTAACATTCGCCAGAGAACACCAGAACTGGCAGGTCCGCCATTGTCGCCTCATTCTCTTCACAGATGAGAGCAGGTTCACACTGAGCACATGTGACAGACGTGAAAGAGTCTGGAGACGCCGTGGTGAACATTATGCTGCCTGCAACATCATCCAGCATGACCGGTTTGGCGGTGGGTCAGTGATGGTCTGGGGAGGCATATCCTTAGAGGGTCGCACAGACCTCCACGTGTTAGCCAACGGAACCCTGACAGCTGTTAGACACCGGGATGAAATCCTCAGACCCATCGTCAGACCTTAAGCTGGTGCTGTGGACCCTGGGCTCCTCCTGGTTCAGGACAATGCCCGGCCTCATGTGGCCAGAGTGTGTAGGCAGTTCCTGGATGACGAAGGCATTGACTGGCCCTCACGTTCCCCAGACCTGAATCCAACTGAGAACCTCTGGGACATTATGAATTGGTGCATCAGACGCCACCAAGTAGCGCCACAGACTGTCCAGGAGCTCACTGATGCCCTGATCCAGGTCTGGGAGGAAATCCCCCTGGAAACTATCTGCCGTGTCATCAGGAGCATGCCCAGACGTTGTCGGGACTGCATACAGGCACGTGGGGTCCATACACATAACTGAGCCACATTATGAGTTGCGATTGTTGTGATTTCAATTGTTTACTTTGATTTTCAGTGTGAGTTTGAATCCAGCCCTCAATTGGTTGGTGGTTTGGGTTTCCATTGCCCATTGTTATGTCATTTTGTTGTCAACAAATTACACAGTTGTACAGTAAAGATTTTGATCTTTAATATACAGGTGCTGGTCATATAATTAGAATATCATCAAAAAGTTGATTTATTTCAGTAATTCCATTCAAAAAGTGAAACCTGTATAATGTATACATTCATTCCACACAGACTGATATATTTCAAATTTTTATTCCTTTTAATTTTGATGATTATAACTGACTTATAACTTATGAAAACCCCAAATTCAGTATCTCAGAAAATTAGAATATTGTGAAAAGGTTCAATATTGAAGACACCTGGTGCCACACTCTAATCAGCTAATTAACTCAACACCTGCAAAGGCCTTTAAATGGTCTCTCAGTCTAGTTCTGTAGGCTACACAATCATGGGGAAGACTGCTGACTTGACAGCTGTCCAAAAGACGACCATTGACACCTTGCACAAGGAGGGCAAGACACAAAAGGTCATTGCTAA
>JACXGI010013961.1:0-19852 GCA_016801175.1 Esox masquinongy | reverse complement strand
CGGTACAGCCAGAAGAGGACTGGTCACCCCTCTGAGCCTGGGTCCTCTCTAGGTTTCTTCCTAAATTTCGGCCTTCTTAGGGAGTTTTTCCTAGCCACTGAAATTCAACACTACTGTTGTTTGCTCCTTGGGGTTTTAAGGCCGGGTGTTTTGTAAAAGCACTTTGTGACAACTGCTGATGTAAAAAGGGCTTTATAAACAAATTTGATTGATTGATTGATTAATCATTTCACCTATGCTTAAAAGATGCATGTGTGAGGAATAGTGATTGGCAACATGGGGATGTGTCAAGGTTCAACTGTAAAACAGCGCTCACTGCCTTCACAGTCAGATTCTGTCTGCTGCTCTGGGCTTGATTGCTACGTCTGACTCTTAGTCTCGCCCCCTCATTAGCTTAAGGACAAGGAAAAACAGAAATAAATACACGCAGAAATAGAAGAACACGGAAATAAATAAATACAGAAATAAAAGAATATGGAAACAGGTAAATACAGAAATAAAATAATATGGAAATAAATAAATATAGAAATAAAAGAATATTTAAATAAAGAAATACAGAAATAAATATACACAGAAATATATGATAATGGAAATGAATTAAAAAACAAAACAGAAATGAATGATCAAGGAATTAAATAAATCGGGAAATAATACTAGATTAATACATTTATTATTATATTTTTATGCATAAATATATTTATTGATACATTTATTTATTTATTCATTGATTTCTAATTTTGGCAGATTTGGTCCTCCATAAATAATAAGGGTGTCTCTTTCAATTTTCACGGCTCTGAATCTGTTGTATTTTGTGTGTGGGGCCTTCCTACGATCAAGGTCTGTTTCTGTAGCAAGTATAACGAAAATGCTAATCTGAGGGCTGATAGGATTGTACCATGTCAAGCTGCCCCTGAGTAAAATGCTTGTGTCACTCAGACTAATTTGGAAACATATTCATAGATTGTAGGGATGTGACTGTCTATTAGTTTAGTAGAAATGTTACTGACTATTTGACATCTTGGGAACTACTTATCAGGTAATTCAAAATAGAACTCTCTGCTTTTTTTGGGAAACCTGTTTTGCTTAAAACTTAATATTCTACAAAATGTTTAAGCTTGAGTGAGCTTTTTGAAAGTCAATCAGTTTAAACATATTTAAACACAAAGTTTATTCGGTACAACAGCACAGGGATAATAACATCACTATAGCCTGGGAGGTGAGGGTCCAGACTTGCTCAAACCTGATTGGCCATAAAGGCATTTCTCTAGCTGTTCTACATCGTTGCTTCCCAGAGTTTATATTCATAACCCAAAGTTTAAAAATGTTTTACATTTAGATATTAATTTTGACTGTACTGTATTAAGTATCAAAGATTGAACAAAATATCAATTATCAAACTTTCAGATTGGGTGTGACCAGTGCATCAGGTGGTACCATCAGAAGTGCTTGCGAATGACTGACAGAATACACCACAAATCAAACAAAGCAATGTAAATGCCCTTTTTGTTAATGCCATTTCATTTGTAACAACTGTTTATTTATTTACAAAATTCAGCTTGCAATGTTATTTTTTTATTAGATCCTTATTATAGAACTATCCACTGTTTAACAAGCTATTACACTATTATGTACTCTTTAAAAAGCTATCTTGACATTATTTAGCATAGTATTTGCACAGTTTTTGTAAAAGGTATTAAATATTTTACTTTGAAACAAGGGTGTTTTATTTTCTCCTATTGTGGATTATAGTGTCTCCTCCACAGAATCAACATGATGAGTCATTGTTATAGTTATTGCACATCTATTGGAGCTCCCTCCAGTAATAGTTTTTGATTAGTACATGGGGATTTATTTTTCAATTGAACCAACCCCATGAAAACTGTGTTAAAAAGAAACATTAAAAAAATTAAAAGCCATAGATTGTAGCCCATCCTCCACCGAGTGAGAATATACTACTTCTGTTGTCATGCCACACTTTTCATTGACGCTATTGAATTTCTAAGGCTAAACTCAAAAATTTGCAAAACATTTTCAAAAAACGAAAAGCCGTAGATTGTAGCCCATCCTCCCGAGTCAGAATATAGCACTTTTGTTGTCATGGCACAATTTTCGTACACGCTATTGAATTTCTAAGGCAAAACTCAAAAATTTTAAAAATTTCTTTGAAAAACTAAAAGCCATAGATTGTAGCCCATCCTACCCCGAGTCAGAATATAGCACTTTTGTTGTCATGGTACACTTTGTGTGGACGCTATTGAATTTTTAAGGTTCTAATCACAATAAAAATTGATATTTTGGAAAAACTAAAAATTATAAAAAAATCTCTGATTCACTGAAAAGTGTGGATTGCAGTCCACCTTCACCTGATCGAAAACCCATACTTTTCGTTGTAGTGAATTAGTTGGTTTTGTCGGGCGAATATGAATGTCCACTGAATGTCCATTATAAAACTAACTTTACCTCGCTTCAGCTGTGGAGCTGAATGGTTGCTTGCTCAGTCTTGTAATTGAAATCGTTGCAGTATTTAGCTGTGTAGTCGGCTAACTAGTTGAATGTTTTATCGTGTTTCTTCCGATTTCATTCATATATGCAAACTGCAATAGTTAACTAGACAGCTAATTGTCCAGTTCAGTTCGTATGTCAGGCCACAGAAAAGTTGTCTGGCCGCAAAATGTGTTTTGCTTGTGAGGCGACGAGCTGTCAATTTCACTAGCTAGCCAAGATTGGAGCCAGTAATGTTGTGCTTTTCTGACGACGTCGTCACTTGATCATGATGATGACCGTTCTCTGCCGACACATAGGCTACTTTCAATGTCTTGGGATGTGTGTGCATTATGCTAACATTAAGATCACGTTAGTTGTGCCTACCTCGAATCGTTGCTTGCTCAATCTCGCCCAAAGAGTTGCAGTGTTTTGTTATGCAAACTTACATGTTCGTTCTTGTTTCAACCGATATGTCATATGGAAACAACCACAACTGCTTTCTGAAGTTAGTTCACTATCTGGTTAGTTTATCAGGCTATTCAAGAAACTGTGTAGCGGCAAATGTGTTGCGCTAGCAGAGGGAGAGGAGTAGGAAGTGAGAGGTCGATTTTTTTTATTACAAGTGCCTACAGAATGGGAGAAAACGAATTATATTTTTCGAAGTTAAATGTATGTGGTGTCAAATTAAAGATGATGTGCACTTTAAAACAAAGTTAACGTGTAATTTTTTATTTGTTCTTAGTTTTTGTGCTATCTGTTTGTTTGAAATGTGTGAAAAAATATTATTTATTTTGAGAATTCTCAGTAATCTACAGCAGCATTCTAGAATTCTATTGAGGTCTAAAGGGTTAATGACACCACCATAAAAAACAGATTTCCCCTCACTCTAATCCCAGAGCAAGTATGTCATGCCACTATATACACTAAACTGGACAAGTGGAAAATGGCTTTATAATTAGTTTTCTCCCATTCTGTAGACACTTGTAATAAAGAAAAATCGACCTCACACTCTCGTGGTCATTATGAATACCTGGTCAGGTCTCACCAACGCCCCAAAAGTATTTAAATCTTTTATGAACGAGGCATTCCATGACATGATCAACCAATTTGTCATTGTATACATCGACAACATTCTCATCTACTCTAAATCCCTGACTGAACACGTACGGCATGTACAGAGGGTCCTGCAGAGATTACGGGATCACTAGCTATTCGTCAAGGATGAGAAGAGCACTTTTTACACTACCACAGTGAGCTTCCTTGGGTTTGTGTTCACACCTGGTGGAGTCAATATGGGTGAGAAGAAGGTTACCACCGTGTATGACTGGCCTAGACCCACGACGTTAAAAGAATTGCAATGCTTTTTGGGATTCTCGAATTTCTACCGTCGGTTCAGCCGCAATTACAGCACCACGGCTGCCCCACTCACAGCGATGACCAGCCAAAAGGGGCATTCCCTTCAATGGACCGACACCACTCTCTCCGCCTTTGGCGCTCTCAAGGATCTTTTCATGTCAAGGCCCATCCTCTGTCAACCAGACCCCACCTTACCTTTCGTCCTAGAGGTGGATGCTTCGGAGGTGGGAGTAGGGGCCGTTCTCTCTCAGCGGGTGGGAAAGCTCTCAAAATTACATCCATGTGCCTTATTTTCCAGGAAGTTATCACCCGTTGAGAGGAACTACGATGTGGAAAACCGGGAACTCCTCGCGATTAAACTGGCCATCAAAGAGTGGCAACACTGGTTAGAGGGTGCCCAACACCCGTTTCTAGTGCTCACTGATCATCGCAACCTTGAATATCTCAGGAGTGCCAAGAGGTTCAATCCACGACAGGCTCATTGGGCTTTATTTTTCACCTGCTTCAACTTGACAGTCACTTATCAACCAGGTAAGAAAAACATAAAAGCTGATTCCCTGTCACGACAATTTGACCCTCCTGTTTCCAACCCAGAATATACTACCTCCCACCCAGGTAGTGGGACCTATACAGTGGGACATTCAAACGGCCATTCAAAAGGCACTGCAAGCCGACCCTGCCTCCCCTGATACTCACGTCGGTAAGACTTATGTACCTGCATCTGTAAGATCCAATTAATACAATGGTGTCATACTGTACCTCCATGAGCTCAGGTCACCCAGAAATCAGCCGAACGACTGCCTTGATCTCTCGCAACTTCTGGTGGCCCTCCCTGGCAGATGACATACATGATTACGTTTTTCATATCCCATATGCACTCAATCCAAACACCCATGCCAGCTACCTACTGGTAAGCTTCTACCTTTGCCTACACCACATTGTCCCTGGACACATATCCTTATGGACTTCGTTACAGACCTCCCAGAATCATCTGGCTTCACAACCATTCTAGCCATTGTTGACCGGTTTTCAAAGATGTGCTGTCTGGTTCATCTGTCTAAACTCCCTACTCCTATGGAAATGGCAGAATGCTTGTTTCAACAGGTGTTCCATCCGTAAGGTATCCTGGAGGACATTGTGTTCGATCGTGGTCCCCAGTTTATCTCCAGGTTATGGCCGGCCTTTTGCAACTGACTGGGGGTCTCCCTCAGCCTGTGCTCCGGGTACCATCCGCAGACCAATGGACAGGCGGAATGCCTAAATCAGGAGATCGGAAAGTACCTTTGCATGTATTGCTCTCGACAACCACATGATTGGAGACGTTATTTAACCTGGGCAGAATATGCCCAGAATTCTCTCATTCATTCATCTCTCCATCTCACACATTTTCAGTGCGTCCTAGGATATCAAACCCCCATGTTCCCATGGGAGACGGAGTCGGGGACAGTACCTCCTGTCGACGAGTGGTTCTGTTGAAGCCAACGAGTTTGGGAGACCGCCCACAGGCATCTGTCTGGCCTCCCAATCACAGAAGAAGTTCGCTGACAGACGACGCCAACCCACTCTGCACTTCCGCCCTGGAGAATGGGTATGGCTCTCGACCCAGGATATACGGCTCTGTCTCCCCTGCAGAAAACTGCAACCCCGATACATTTGTCCTTTCAAGGTCGTTTGCCGTGTGAATCCCGTCACCTATCGTGGAGAGGGGGGCACTGTAACGTCTCGGGTGTTGACTTGTTGCATTCCGTGTCTTGTTTTCTTTTTCCATTCTAGTATGTTGTATTTCTGTGCTTGGTTTGCTTCCCATTACCCTTGATTGTTTCCACCAGTCGGCCATTTAGCACTCCCTATTAAGTTCTGTTCAGTCTGTATTTTACTTTGTCAGGTATTGTATGTTCGCACACTACTGTGCCTGTTTTCCTCTGTACTTTTAACATTGATACTGATCGTGGTTTTTGATTCTGCTTTTTGACCTTGATTCTTGCCTACTCCTTTTTGTACTTTTGCCTTTCTCGCTTGGTTTTTTTGGATTAAGTGGGCCTATTGCTTGCCTTAGGAATTTTGACTCAGCCTGACCCTATTATACCTCAGCCCTTCAATAAACCTTCTGCGCTTGTACTATTTCACTCATATGGAGTGCATTCATTACAAAGTGGAGGAAGCTGTCACTTATTAAACCAAAGTTAACAGCACCCATTAGTTTTTAGGTGTCTTTCTTTGTCTGCTTGTTGTTTTTCCCTATCATCCACTCATTTCATCTCTATCTCTGTAATCTAAAAATAGCAAAACGTTGCAATTTTTATATTGAGCAGTGTATGTTATTTAAACCTGTTGAAATGCAGATGGGTGTCACTGACATCACCAGTGTTACAATAACACAAACGTGTCCACACTAGTCTCCTGAGGAAAAAAGAAAAGCAATTCTGAACACCAATCCTAGCTTGTGAATGAACTCATTCACATGTCAACCAAAATAATAATGGGACTTACAACATCAAAACCCTAACACACCAAATGACCCAAACACACCAAATGACCCACGAAGCAGGAACCACCGACCCTGTGTCGTGAAACCACCATGCAGTCCCTCTGTGTGCTCAAAAAGTGCACTGTGCTCTCCTGTACCGTACAAAAGTTGTTTCTCTGACATGGGACTCTAAGAAATGGGAAACCTTTTGTTCTACCTCTGAAACATCCAATTACCTTAATCTTCTTACTTCAGTAATCCCAGCAGGGGAACCTTTTTTGATGTAGCACGCTTGAACAAACATCAAAGTTGGAGTCTTGGGTATGTTAGCTGGTCTACTTTTGTACACCCATCAGAATAGGACTTAGATTATTCTGAGATAGGAGACAGGGTCTATTAGGTAGTGGATGAGATGGACAGATGAATACATGTGAATAAATATGAGTGGATACAATGGAGGTAAAGTTTGGGAGTGAGGAGGACGGGTGGGGAGGTGTGTGCTTACTGTATGTGTGGTTTGTTAAGGTTTTCTCTCTTCTTTGTGGTATGACTTGCGCTGACAACCTCATGACTAAACTACAGAACGACAAGAGCTTTACCAGAACATAAATCACTCAAGGATTCATGTTACCGTTCCAACAACACACATGTACAGTATTACTAGTCAGGACCAAATGTAACCCATGGTAAATCTTGGCTAGTGAGGACATTTTGCAATCCTCACTTGTATGTCTTTTTTCAGCTTACAGTTATAAAGAGGGTAATGGTTCGGTTTAAGAGTTAGGGTTAGGTTTTGATTTGGGGGTTTTGGGATTAAGGTTCAGGTTAAGGTCAGAGGTTAATATAGTCCCCAAAAAGATCTCAAGTATACTGAAAAAAGCATGTGTGCCCACACAAAAACACACACACACACAAAAACCACCCACCCACAGAATCCTTCCACAAATTAGCCCTTTACTCCTGTAATGCAAGGCTTTTCTTCAGTGTGGTCTCAGTGTGTGTGCTCCAGTTCTAACAATCTATTTCCAGCTTAGGGGTTAGGTTTAGTGTAACATCGCAGATCAGGCAATGCTATGCTATTTTCCAGTGGAAATCAGTAATTCCTTTCGTACATGTCAATCCAATAAAATGCCAAGCTTCAGCAGAGCTCAAAAAGGTGTGTGAGCACCAAAACATTTCACTGTTTACAATTGTAGTTTGTGTTAGAATTAGGGTTACTTTAAGGTTTAGGAATTAGTGGGTTAGTTTAGGTTAAGTGTATGTTGTTGAGATTAAAGTTAATACTTACAGTTCCATGGTACTAAATTCCATGTGTGCAAAGGTAACATATGCAATTGTTTTAAGATGAATTTTGCATTGATCGCTTTGTATTTTGATATGGAGTTCTAGGATCATTTTCCATAATTTTACCTGATAAAGTAATGGAAAATGATTGGATAATGACTATGAAAGTGCCTCAAAAAATACTGTTGTGTTGCTCTATGGCGTTGTCAGCTAAGTTGGCTTACTGAGAATGACTGATTAACTCTTGTTTAATTGCTGTTTTGGAGTGAAGAGGAAAAATATTGTCTGGGCTGTGTGGTGTGGATATTTGAGGTGGGCTGTTTATGACTGTAATTGTGCAGTACGGCTGGTTCTAGGCATAAGTGACACTGGAATATGTTTAGAGTAGGGGTGTGCCAAACTCATCATACTCCTATCCGTTATTGTATCTGTTTGTCACACGTAATACTCACAATTGCATATACGCGTGATCGGAAAACCCAGAAGTGCATTATAAATGATGTTAAAGCCTATATTTCATTTGTGATTTATTGCTCCATCATTCAGAGCACTTATCATTGCGCCCCTTTACTCACTCAAAACAGGTTGATATTTAAAAAAATAAGCTGAAATTAACAATGCCAATGGGTTACTTAAAAAATATTGTAATTTGTTGTAATGCGCAATTTTATCAAAGTGCGTGCCATGAAATGAAAGCACTTGTCAGCTCACCAGACCAACGGTATTAATGTCAGCTCAGAAAACACACAGTGCTGACCAATTTTAAATTTGTGTATTTTCCTGTCATTTCCCTGTAAAACATATTGTGAGGCAGACAAATAATTATGTGATACAATTTAAAGAACAATACTACCTGCTAAAACCAACGCCAAAAACAACTTCCACAACAATATCGCCACAGCAAAATCTAAGTAGATTAAAGACTAGCAAACAAATGATTTTGATTAACACAAAATGTATTAAAAAAGACAATTTAGCAATGAGAGACAAATCCGTGAAAGTGAATGCAGATGCCATTGCGCCTGTGCAGGAGAGCTTCTTTTGAGTGACAGAATATGGGCATGAGAAACTTAACACAAGTGCTAACTAACGCTAAAAAAACGGAAAATAGATAAGATGTGGTGACCATTACTGATAGGCCCCACACACCCTGTCCACACCTCCTGCTAGGAACCGTCCATATGATTGTCATAGATTCTATCGATAGACCCATGGATCATAGGAGAGGTTGGAACATACCATACAAGCGTACCATGTAGGATAAACCTTTCTTATTGGAGAATAATAGACTGTGTAATGGTTGGCTACGATCACCGACCACCTCCTATGTGTATTGGAATAAAAGACTGTGTTAACTTTGTAATTATTGGAGAACATGTAAGAACTGTGGAAGATCAACATCTTGGACTCATGCTAAATAAAGAAGGTCCACCCCTGACTACTGGTTGCATTAATTTTGTTTGTGAATCAAACATGGACAGAATCTAATATGAGATAAGCACTCCCACCTGTGTCTATACTGACAGCAGAATCATCCAATTGAGCGCTTAAAATTTCACACCGTGTGAATGATGTGACAGTCTATGGTTTAAAGTAATTTTATCCGATTATAGATAATGACATTAATAATGCCTGGCAAATTGCTCAAATCCGTAATTCTTTGAACGTGATTCTTGTTTTGTCTGAGTACTCAGCACACCCCCTAGTTTAGAGGGCGTCATGCAATATAAGATTTTTAATTGATTATTAATCAACAACTGAAGGCATGGTTTGTTTTGCAATACACTTTCAACGTTCTAGTAAAACTACTTGGATGGATTCTGATTATGAATGATGAAGTTAGTCAAAAAAGGGGCCCAAACTGAAAATAAGTTTGAGAACCACTGCCCTGGATGAATTGGCCACCTGACTGTTCTGGCAAATGTTTTGTCCCACAACCATTTCTGTGGTGATTTTGATGTATGTTTGGGATCATTGTCTTGTTGAAAGGTCCATCCACGGCCAAGTCTTAATCTTCTGGCAAAGGCAACTAGGTTTTGGGTTAAAATATCCCAGTATTTAGTGGAATTTATTATGCAATTATTCTTAACAAGAGCCTCTGGACCATTAGTAGTAAAACATCGCCAAAGCATTAATGATCCGCTTGGCAAAATTCAGGTGATGCAATTTCTGGGTTGCTCAGAAAGGGCTCCTGTTGTGCAACCGTTCTAAAGAGTTTGTTGACATGGAGGTGTGACAGTTGATTTTGAGACTTGATAATCCCAAGATTACACAAGACTGTGCAATTCTGAAACTGTGATGCTTAGATTCTCCTCTGCCTCCATCACCATCTTCCTCACCATGCATGGGGGTAATATGCACAGTGCTAACACTTCTTGGCAAATTTGCAACTGTTCCAGACTTCTGAAACTTCTTTATTATTGCTCTGGCTGTGCTCAGTATTATTTTAATGTGTTTATGCATTTTTATATCCATTACCTGACCTATGTAGGTCAAAAACCTTACGTCTCCTTTCAGCTGACAGATTTTTGGTTTTAACCATGCTGATGGATGACAAAGTGATTTGCAGTGGAGTGTTGGAAATTTGTGGCTATATTAGCCAGCTAGAAACATGAAGAAATTAATGCATATGGATATCTTTAACATGTCCAAAATTAGCTAACAAGTTCACATTATACCTTTGCTTTACATAGAATGGGCCAGAAGTGAGACAGACAGTGAAAGCAAACAGACAGGAGGGTTAGGACAGTGGTTTCCAAACTTGTCGGTTGGCCCGATGTGAGTTCCCTTGAAATAAGTGTATTGAAAAAGTGAACATTCAGTATGAACATCTTCCCATAGCCTATCACCTGTATAGTACATGTTAAAAAGTATTTATATAAAATACATAGTTTGGCCACTTTTTTGTCAGTATGACATGCCTAATAATCAAATACAGATTTAAATATTTAAATTAGTGTATTTTGATTCAAGTATCATTTTCAAATCAGAACTTTTTTTTTTCACTAGGTGTTGCGGTTGAGTGGGTGCGGTGATATTGGCTGGGGTGGCTAAAGTGCCAGGGCTCATATGTTCTGTCCACCCATAGAAACAGCTATAGAATTTCAGTAAAAAAAAATGCGTTGAAATGTTCTTTCTTGCTCAACGATTGCTCAACGATTATGGCCTGAGTATTTCTAATTGGATGATTATATGGTGACTGATTTATCACTCAACGGGAAAAGACACAAGAGGTTGGAAGAGAGGGAGACAAGGGGAAACGGTCAACCCTGACACTAGCAGGTAATAGGTGACAAGTTTATTAACATCCCCAATCTGGACCCAAAAAGACACCCACCCCCTGGGGACTAAGCAATTGTTTTTCGATTTTCACTACTTTTATATTTGGGCCTATAAACAATATTTAATGTTTATGGATCATCATGTATGATTCTAAATAACCTCAGCTAATATAACCATGCAAGTTAATGTACTTTAAAAGGTAGTATTTGTGTGATAAATGCACAATAAATTAAATAATTTTAAAAGCTAAATCAGATTTTTTTCTATATATCATTGAATTCTGACCACAACACAACCATGTGGAACATTTCTTCAATTACAAATGTTCTTTGCAAACCCTTTTTCTTACACAAATATGCATTGTAGCACAATAAATGTGAAGAGAACAATGAAATAATTCATCTTTTTTGCAAGCGGTCCAATATGTTTTTGACACCCATTATTATTTTTCTATTTATCATTGAATTCATACCACACAAACGTGGAACAGTTCTCCAATCCCAAATATACTTTTCAAACCCTTTTTCTTACACAAATATGCATTGTATCACAATAAATGTGAACAGAACAATGGAATAATTGACCTTTTGTGCATGCAGTCCAATATGTTTATGACACCCATTGTTATTTTTCTATTTATCATTGAAATCAGACCACACACAACCATGTGGAACAGTTCTCCCATTCCAAATATGCAAAGCAGACAATATCTATAATAATCACATTTGTGTTACTTACCAGTCCTATAATGGACTTATTGTGCTCTGTTAGCATGTTGTTAGCATTCCACCTTCGTGTTCTGGTCACTCTGCTATCCAGCGCGTGAAAACTGAAAAGGACTATGGCTACATTGGGTAAAAGTGTTTTATGTTTTGCCATTTTATACTACTACTAATAATACTTATAAAGCTGAAAACACGTATCCGTTCTCTGTCTGTGTTATTGTGATCCGTTAGCATGGTGTTAGCAGTCCTCCTCTGTGTTCTGGACACTCACCTATCCAGGTCGTGCCAACCGAAATGGACATGCCTACATAGTCCTTTCGATTTGATAGAATATGGAAAAGTTACCTTCCCCTGATTGGGAAAAAGAAAATATTCTGCCTTTGAAAGAAAATATAACATCCTTCCATTGGTCGATCCTTCCATTGGAGCATTGAATTTCGAAAATCACCAGCCCTTTCATTGGTCAGGTGCGTCTTAGTGTTAGGTTGCATTGGATGGATGATGACAACCAGGAAATGTGCCACGTAAACACAATGCATATGGCCATTTTCAGCGGAATCTCAGGAAAACAGCAAAGAAAACCGAATCTCTCTATCACAAACCGTTTTGAAAATATGTAATACTATGTCATTATTAGGTGGATACGCCTACTGAATGGGCAGATGCGCCTAATCCGTCCCCAGAGGAATGCACTTCCACTGAAGTCATTGGATGATGAGGCATACAGGGTTACCTGGGTCAGCGATGATACCTGCATGCGTTGTGTTCCTCAAGGAATGCAGGTCCTTGAAGCAGGGCAAGTTGTGGCTGATTGTGGCAGTCCTACCCTTGCACTGGGCAGAACCAAATCAAACAGTGATAGAATTGCTTAGGATGGACGTAAGAACCAAACTAGAATAGTCTCAAAAAGTGGTGTGATGTTGTCTTTCCACTTGAGCTTGTGGGAGATGATGGTTCCCTAGAATTTGATTGACTTGGCCTTGCTGACAGCTGAGCCATAAATCTAAAGGAAGAGAAATTGTGGGTGTATTTGTGTGTTTGATGACTGTGTGAGTGAGTGTGTGTGTGTGAGTATGTCCCCGATGATTTTGTGTGTCCAATTCTGTACGCGTGTGTTTGTGTGTATGCATGTGGTCTCAGAAGGGTGTGTGTCATCTGCAGAGTGTGCTTTATGTGGCTGTTTTCTGATTTCCCTCAGCCTGTTTGAGATTCATAGTTTTGGAATTGCAGTCTGAAGTGCAAACCAAAATCGAGTCAGGCATAGAATTAGTCGTTGGTCTGGCCTCCTCCCATTGGACAGCAACTGAAAAGTATGGGTCCTCACTGTTTTTGGATATTAGAACAGCAGTAACAAGACAGGACAATGGAGGAATCCCATTACTTTATTCAAGAGACCTGTGAAACATCCCTCTCATAGGAAGTTTGGGAGGTTTTTTGCAAGAGGTGTAAGATTTTGTCATATTACACACAATGTTCCCTGTGAAGACTGTGCATCATGTTGTCTAGGCAACAGTCTCCAGGGAATTGAGAATAATTAGCTCACAGAGGTCAAAAGAAATCTCTAGAGTCAAAGGCAATTACTGGGGTCAGGGGCACTGGCTGTTGTTATGAGTTCTCCAGCCACATTATAGAAGGGACATGGCGGTGTAGTTTCAATGTTATCTTGTGCAGTGTTTAGAGGAAATACACATTCCTAAGCATGTGATATATTGCCTTAATTACACCACAAGATGGGAGTGTATAAATAGGCCTATGGCTAGGTTTAGCCACGTCACCATGCATCGACAATGCCTTGTGGATGTGGACTGAGGCGCTGTAGTACAATGGAGTCAGTGATACTGTCACATACGATTTGTTCTGAGAGGGTCTATATGACATCTTGTGTTTTGAAATATTGTCAGAAGTTTGCTAAATGTTTTGCCACGTTACAGTAGAAAGTGTTCTAAGGTACGATGTGTTCTAAGGTCAGGATCAATAAAGACGTTTTGGAATATTGTTTGGGCTTTCCCAAATGTATTTCTGTACTGAGGCACATTTTGGTGTGTGCATGCATACATGGTGTGTGCGCATTTTTGTGTTTGCACTGAGCATGCATGTGTGGCCAGTATGTGATTGCATGCATGTACAGCATACACTGATGATCCAAAATATTATGACCACCTGCCAAATATGCTCTTGGTGCTCCACGTGCTGCCGGAGATGTGGTTGTCCAGATCTCTGAGGACCTCTCCTGGACCCTCGACACCTCAACCCTGGTCAAAAAGGCATAGCAGCGCTGCATTTACATGATGACCAAGATGGCGGTGCGTGTACATCGCGAGGCCCAACATCTACCCTGTTTTTTGCAAATTAGCAGTGATTTACTTATTAGTTTTTAGTTTATTCACTCAGTACAGCCTAGCATACACTCTATACAGTTGACAAGAACTCCTGGACATTGGAGCACAATGCACAGAAAGAGTTTTTGACAACTTCCACTGGAGATTGCGAAGACGCCCCAGGTGATGCTATTTATATCACTGACTGGAAGTGCACGGAGGCGGCGTCGAGATTGTAAATAATGGCGTGGGAAGCGTGGAGGCCTCTGAGCTAGGCTAATGCTAGCCCCCCATCGGCCTTCACTCCCTAGCCTTATCCTTGCTAGCGTATGGTCACTGGTGAACAAAATGGACGAAATACGACTGAGAGTCATCTCACAAAAATGGATTATGGATTGCAGCGTCATGACTTTCTCGAAGACATGTCTTAAAAACAACATACTCAAAAACTTAATCATGCTGGAAGGGCGCAATGTCTTCAGAGCTGATTGGACAGCAGAGGACTCCGGCAAGACAAGAGGAGGTGTGCTGTGCATTTATGTAAACAAACATGGTGTACAAACACTAACTTTACCAGTAGTCTCTGCTAAACCAAACTGGAGTACCAGATGATTAGATGCAGGCCTTTTTACTTGCCTCAGGAGTTTACATCTATTGTTGTTATTGCAGTCTACATACCCCCGGATGCTAATGCTAAACTAGCAATGAAAGAACTGCAGGCTGCCATTAGCAAACAGCAGATGGAACACCCGGATATCGTTTTTGTGTTTGCAGGGGACTTCAACCATTCAAATCTGAAAATTGTTTTTCCCAAATTCCACCAAAATGTCTCCTGCCTCACCAGAGGAAACAATACACTAGACCACGTGTATAAAAACATTCCAGAGGCTTACAAACCATTCCCCTCCCCTGCCTGGGACAGTCGGATCATCCTTCACTGTTCCTACTCCCAAAGTGTTTACCCCTCATTAAACGTGTGAAACCATCAGTGAGGACAGTCAAAGTGTGGCCAGAGGGGTCAGACTCAATGCAACAGCACCAGTTTCAACACACAGACTGGAGTTTGTTCGCCACTCAAACAACCCTTGACTCCCATATGGACATCGAAACATACAGTCCGGAAATATCTGGACACTGACCCAATTTTCATAATTTTGGCTCTGTGCACCACCACAATGGATTTCAAATGAAACAACCGAGATGCAATTGAAGTGCAGAATATCGTAATTGAAGGTGTTGAACAAAAATATTGTATGAAACGTTTAGGAATTGCAACCATTTTCAAACACAGTCCCCTTCTTTCAGGGGCTCAAATGTAATTGGACAAATTAACACAATCATAAATAAAATGTTCATTTTTAATACTTTGTCGAGAATCCTTTGTAGGCAATGACTGCTTGAAGTCTGGAACGCATGGACATCACCAAACGTTGGGTTTCCTCCTTTGTGATGCTTTGCCAGGCCTTTACTGCAGCTGTCTTCAGTTGTTTGTGGATTTTTCTGCCTTATGTTTTATCTTCAGCAAGTGAAATGCATGCTCGATCGGGTTGAGATCAGGTGATTGACTCGGCCATTGCAGAATATTCCACTTCTTTGCCTTAAAAAAATCCTTGTTTGCTCTCATGAATTCTTCTCTTTATGGAAGACTTGGATAATATGCTTACCTCCTGGAGTGTTGTTCACTTGTATAGGGGTTTTTCTTTAACATGGATAGGATCCTACGATCATCCACCACTGTTGTCTTCCGTGGACGTCCATGCCTTTTTGTGTTGCATAGCTCACCAATTTGTTCTTTTTTTCTCAGAATGTACCAAACTGATTGATTTGGCCACTCCTAATGTTCCTTCTATTTCTCCCACATGATGTGGGTTCAAAGCAACAGCTTCCAAATGCGAATGCCACACCTGGAATCAACTCCAAACATTTGACCTGCTTAATTGATAAAGAAATAACAAAGGAATAGCCCAAACCAGTCCATAAAACAGCTTTTGAGTCAATTGTCCAATTACTTTTAGTCCCTTGAAAAAGATGGGGCTACGTATTAAAGATCTGTAATTCCTAAACCCTTTGTCCAATTTGTATCAGAATACCCTCAAATTAAAGGCGAGAGACTGCACTTTAAGCCCATATTCATTATTTAACAGCAACTTGAATATATTTTGGTAAACAGCCAAAATAACAAAACATGTGTCAGTGTCCAATTATTTCTGGAACTAACTGTATATGGTTCTGCTACAATTGATGGAAACATGCAACTGACTTGCTGGCATATTGATAGGCTAGAGGGACCAGGTTTGAGGTTGAATATCTCTGGCTGTCATTCACGTTTCTTTTGGCTTTAAAAGTAAGTTCCTAGCATATATGGTTTTACTGCAAAATAGAAATGCATGGCTGGCAAATCAGTTTGTCAAACAACTTTTAAGGTTTTTATACTGGTTGCTTTATCACCGCAATTCTATGTTTTAATATAGATTATTAAGCTCCATTATACAGTTTATGCAGGTGTGTGTGATGTCTGTGTTTCATAGCTTTGAATTGTCAGTGTTCCAATAGAGAGCTGAGGGACTTCAAACAGGCACAGGGAACAGACACATTACAATTGTTCAGGGCCCTGAAGGGTGTTTTATTAACAAATACAGAAGAACTGGTTAAAAACAAAAAACTGCTGTGGCTGGATGAGACGGCATAGTCAGGAGCGACCTCCCAAATAAAAAATAAAACATTGTGTATAACCCCAAACATGACAACTATCATCAGTCTGTGGATCTACAGAAGGACAGGAGTGTTTTAGACACTCAAGAAAGTAATTTCAAACCCACAGTAAAGACCTCTATGGCCTCATTTGACACCACTCTTTGGATCACTTATGATCACAGTGACACTCTGTCAAAGTCTGAGCAATAACTGAAGAAATTACACTGAAGGGTATTTATAAAGAGACATTGTTACATCTCCTTCAGTTAAGTCTTGAGGGAAGGAAACAGTTATGTAGCCATGCTAAATCC
This sequence comes from Esox masquinongy, assembly GCA_016801175.1. Lineage (NCBI taxonomy): Eukaryota > Metazoa > Chordata > Actinopteri > Esociformes > Esocidae > Esox > Esox masquinongy. The sequence continues at coordinate 2,931 of JACXGI010013961.1, read as the reverse complement.
GGAAGGCTGAATCGAGTGGAGTGGGAATATAGTGGAGTGACTTAAGGGAGACCAGAAATAGGAGAAATGAGAGTCAGTGCTGACATTACAATCTGGTCTCAGGGAACTACGCAGACTAATTTATGTAAATCTTTGACAGCCGAATTTGTAAGATATATTACGTTAAGTAAAGTAACGTTAGATTAATAATCAAAAAAAAAAAAACCTGGGTCCTTCCACTCCACAGACAGGTGCTCTCCCCACTGCTCCAAACAGGAACTTCCTGTCAGAGGAGGCGAGTAGTGGTGTTACAACATCAATATGTGTTGGGTTAAGAAAGTGATTTTCTTAACCCAACCCAAACATTAACCCTAACCTTAATCCCAGTGCTGTGATACTTAACATTAACTGTAACGTTAAAATGCATTTATTACTTATTATAGTGACCTTGGTAAGGCCATTACTCGTCTACTGATATCCATAACCCATGTGTGGATCAGCGGGTAGGCCGCCTGCCTTCAGAACCGACTGTTGCCAGTTTGAAACACTGCTCTTTCGTTTTGTGCAAATTCATAATGAATGATACGTTTTCGTACCGTTCATAAAATATGATACGTTTGTCTGGTGTTCGTATCATATTATACGTTGTAATAGCATTCGTAAGATATGTTAAATTTTTAGCCAATTCGTAATGTAGTATACGTTTTGGTAGCACAATATAATGTAACATATCATACGAAATCGGGTGCCATGGATTTACGTAAAATAGTCTACATAGTCCCCTGGGACAATGTGAGACATTATCATACTTCAGAAAGAGTAATAACAAGATAAAGAAAAAACTTTATACCCTTTTTAGAATTGTTATCTCCATATTTATTTCTTGTCAGTTTTTCTTGTTTTGTCTGTACAGTTGTATGCATAAGTTTGCATACCCTGGCAGAAATTGTGAAATTTTGGCATTGATTTTGAAAATATGACTGATCATGCAAAAAAATATTTTACTTAAGGATAGTGATCATATGAAGGCATTCATTATCACAGTTGTTTGGCTCCTTTTTAAATCATAATGAGAACAGAAATGACCCAAATGGCCCTGTTCAAAAGTTTACATACTCTTGAATGTTTACCCTTGTTACAGACAGACAAGGTGACACACACAGGTGAAAATGGCAATTAAAAGTGAATTTCCCACACCTGTGGCTTTTTAAATTGCAATTAGTGTCCGTGTATAAATAGTCAATGAGTTTGTTTGCTCACTGACTATTTGGAAAAGGATACATAAACATATCCAAAGCCTTGCAAATGCCAGTCAGTACTGTTCAATCACTTATTAAGAAGTGGAAAATTCAGGGATCTCTTGATACCAAGCCAAGGTCAGGTAGACCAAGAGAGATTTAAGCCAAAACTGCCAGAAGAATTGTTCGGGATACAATAAAAAACCCACAGGTAGCCTCAGGAGAAATAAAGGCTACTCTAGAAAAAGACAGTGTGGTTGTTTCAAGGAGCACAATACGACGATACTTGAACAAAATGAGCTGCATGGTCGAGTTGCCAGAAAGAAGCATTCACTGCGCCAATGCCACAAAAACCCCGGTTGCAATATGCCCGACAACACCTTGACACGCCTCACAGCTTCTGTCACACTGTAATTTGGAGTGACAAGACCAAAATAGAGCTTTATGATCACAACCTTAAGCGCTGTGTTTGGAGAGGGGTCAACAAGGCCTATAGTGAACAGAAAACTATCCCCACTGTGAAGCATGGTGGTGGCTCACTGATGTTTTGGGTGTGTGTGAGCTCTAAAGGCATGGGGAATGTTGTGAAAATCGATGGCAAGATGAATGCAGCATGTTATCAGAAAATTCTGGCAGACTGTTACGAACCCTGTGGCTCTAGCAGTCTAGGGTGGATGGTACAGAGACCCGTAACATAAAACTCATGCAAAGTGGTGTAGTGTACAGGAACAGTGAGAACAAACGACAGACAACCAAAGCTACTGTCAAATATAAAACGTTTATTATAAACATACGGTAAAGGGGGTAGGGAAAAGGGGCTGAGCTGGACCCAAGAACTGAAATAATATAGTCAAAACACCCATAAACTGAACTTGCCTGCCTCAAGAACCGCTTAGCTAACTACTAACCAATATAAAAATACAGTGGGTGGTCCGTTCAGTTCTAACTAGTATTTTTAGACAGTTTTCCTACGGGTTGTGTATGCCCAAGGGTGACTTGCTAAAAAAAACCTTTTCCCAGGGACACAGGGATAAACAAAACACAGGTTGAACAAGGACTAAACAGCACACAGCAAACAATTGACTAGACAACACCAAACAAAACACCACAGCAATACATACTCACATGAAACAGGACAAAGTGAGATGTATGTGCTAAACTAAGTGATGTATGTATGAACAAAGTGTCTGTCTATCAAAAAGGTATGTATCTCAAGAGTGTCTATGTCCATGTGGGGTAAATCAAAAGAGTCTCTCTGGGAGAATCAACTGACTGGGTTTTTAAACCAGGGATTGTCACGGTTGTGGATGTGAGAGGCACCACCTGCTGTCCTGTCCTGACTATGACCCCAGCCCCGCGCAGAGATGGCTAGGGGCATAGCCAGGACGTGACAGTACCCCCCCCCCAAGGCGCGGGCTCCTGACCGCAAGACTGGGAGTAACCCAGGGGGTGTGGGCGGGACGACGACACCTGGACCGGCGGAGGCTCAGCACCTGGAGCAGCCGGGACAGGCCGGGGAGGCGGATCCGCCGGAACAGGCCGGGGAGGCGGAGCCGCCAGGACTGGAGAGGGCGGCGGAGCGGCCGGGACAGGAGAGGGCGGCGGAGCGGCCGGGACTGGAGAGGGCGGCGGAGCGGCCGGGACTGGAGAGGGCGGCGGAGCGGCCGGGACTGGAGAGGGCGCCGCTGCGGCCGGGACAGGAGAGGGCGCCGCG
>JACXGI010013960.1:0-19856 GCA_016801175.1 Esox masquinongy | reverse complement strand
CCAATCACATTCAAACTCATGTTAAATAGAAGTCATTACACACCTGCCATCATTTAAAGTGACTCTGATTAATCACAAATAAAGTTCAGCTGTTCTAGTAGGATTTTCCTGACATTTTCTTAGTTGCATCTCAGAGCAAAAGCCATGGTCCGCAGAGAGCTTCCAAAGCATCAGAGGGATCTCATTGTTGAAAGATATCGGTCAGAAGAAGGGTACAAAAGAATTTCCAAAGCATTAGATATACAATGGAACACAGTGAAGACAGTCATCATCAAGTGGAGAAAATATAGCACAACAGAGACATTACCAAGAACTGGACGTCCCTCCAAAATTGATGAAAAGATGAGAAGAAAACTGGTCAGGGATGCTTCCAAGAGGCCTACAGCAACATTAAAGGAACTGCGGGAATTTCTGGCAAGTACTGGCTGTGTGCTACATGTGACAAAAATCTCCCGTATTCTTCATATGAATGGGCTATGAGGTAGGTTGGCAAAACGGAAGCCTTTTCTTACAAAGAAAAACATCCAAGCCCGGCTGAAGTTTGCAAAAACAAACATCAAGTCCCCCAAAAGCACGTGGGAAAATGTGTTATGGTCTGATGAAACCAAGGTTGAACTTTTTGGCCATAATTCCAAAAGGTATGTTTGGCGCAAAAACAACACAGCACATCACCCAAAGAACACCATACCCACAGTGAAGCATGGTGGTGGCAGCATCATGCTTTGGGGATGTTTTTCTTCAGCTGGAACCGGGGCTTTAGTCAGGGTGGAGGGAATTATGAACATTTCCAAATACCAGGCAATTTTGGTACAGAATCTTCAGGCGTCCGTTAGAAAGCTGAAGATGAAGAAGAAGTTCACCTTTCAGCACGACAACGACCCAAAGCACACATCCAAATCCACAAAAACATGGCTTCACCAGAAGAAGATTAACGTTTTGGAATGGCCCAGCCAGAGCTCAGACCTGAATCCAATTGAACATCTGTGGGGTGATCTGAAGAGGGCTGTGCACAGGAGATGTCCTCGCAATCTGACAGATTTGGAGTGCTTTTGCAAAGAAGAGTGGGCAAATATTGTCACGTCAAGATGTGCCATGCTAATAGACTCCTACCCAAAAAGACTGAGTGCTGTAATAAAATCAAAAGGTGCTTCAACAAAGTATTATTTTAAGGGTGTGCACACTTATGCAACCAGGTTATTGTGAGTTTTTTATTTTTTATTTTCCCCCTCAAAGATTGCAGTTTGTTTTTCAATTGAATTGTTCACGTTATAGGTCACATTAAAGGTGGAAAAAGTTCTGACATGATTTATCTTTGTCTCATTCTTTTACATCACAACAACCTGGCATTTTAACAGGGGTGTGTAGACTTTTTATATCCACTGTATGTACTGTATGTGTAAATCATACACTTGAAAAGTAAGATTAACACACACAGCCAAACACCAGCAAAACATTTTTAAAAATATATTTGGTGCAGAAGTCTGCCAAACATGATTGTGCTTTGATGGTATTAACATGATTGTGCTTTGATGGTATTCAAAAATGGCACTGATACTACAACCTCGTTTCCAAAACAGTTGGAACAACTGCGTAAAACGTAAAACCAGAAAAGGAACCAGGCAAGCCTAGTTCAGCCAGCTCGCAATTAAAAGTGACAAATGTTGTTCCCTCACTGGATTCAAACACAGGTCTCCCACATGAGGGGCTGAGTCTTTAACCACTATGCCACATGTTTGCAAAGTGTCAGTATAGCACCTCGACATTAGATAATTTTGTCACGCATTAACATCACACCAAATTTGAATATTTCGCTAGACACCATTAAGCATTGTTTTAAACTGACTAACGTTTCTTATTATACGTATTCTTATTAAGTTTACCTCCACCACAAATAGCATCTATGAACTGTATGGCTTTTGCCATAAGAATTGAGCAATTGCTAGCAAGACTAAAGATTACACTGCCAAAGCTACTGTATTTCATTTCATGGCACAAAAACATTCGTTTTTCTTTCATTCGTGAATGACAATGATACATCAATTTAGGTGATGATAACTTACTTTTTCGTCAAGCGAAAAGATGAGAGAATTGTGGAAACCCCTAGTCTTTTACGGCCGAAGGGGTTTTGATAAAGCCTATATTATCCCAAAAAGCATGCACAGATGCGTACTTCGAAAATCCACCAGAAATAGTCGCAATAACCGTGAACAGTTTTATTTATTATAACCGTGAACAGGCTTACTATAATGTAGCTACTGAAGGTTGTAGCCAGCGAAGTTTTTGTCTATCCAGAACAAATCCTAATGCATCATTTGTTTTGACTGTGACAAGATTCGAAAGCGGGACCTATTTGCTGCAGGGCCACTTCTCTAACCACTACACTATTTAACAAGACTCACTCACTCACTCACATCCCTTGGCCGGCTCCGCTTATGCGGTCTGGGGCAAAAAAACAGAATGCCATGATGTGCAAATCATTTAAACTCTATGTTCAATAGAAAATGGTGCGAAGAGAACATACCAAATGTTGATACTGAGATATTTTATTGTTTCTTGAAAAATATATGCCCACTTTGAATTTGATGCCAGCAATATCTTTAAAAAAAAGCTGGGACAGGGGCAACAAAAGACTGGAAAAGTTGTGTAATACAAAAAAGAACCTGGTGGAACATCTCACAACTTATTAGGTTACTTGGCAACAGGTCAGTAACATGATTGGGTATTAAAAGATCATTCCAGAGAGGATGGGTTTGTCAGAAGTGAGGATGGGGAGAGGTTCGCCACTCTGCGAAAGACTGCGTGGGCAAATAGTGCAACAATTTAAGAATAACGTTTCTCAATGTAAAATTGCAAAGGGTTTGGGGATCTCATCATCTACTGTACAAAATATAATTGAAAGATTCAGAGAATCTGGAGAAATCTCTGTATGCAAGGGACAAGGCTGAAAACCAATATTGGTTGGACGGAATCTTCGGGCCCTCAGACGGCATTGCATTAAAAACAGACACGATTCTGTAGTGGAAATCATTGCATGGGCTCAGGAACGCTTTTGAAAACCACTGTCTGTGAACAAAGGATGTCACTGCATCCACAAATGTAAGTTAAAACTCTACCATGCAAAGAAAAAAACATATATAAACAAGATCCCGAATCTCCGCCACCTTCTCTGGGCCTGAGCTCATTTAAGATGGACTGAGGTGGAGTGGAAAACTTTCCTGTAGTCTGACAAACCAAAAGTTCAAATTATTTTTGGGAATCATGGACACTGCGTCCTCAGGGCTAAAGTAGAAAGGGACCACCCACCTTGCTATCAACGCACAATTCAAATGCCAGCATCCGTGATGGTATGGGGGTGCATTATTGCACATGGCATGGGTGACTTGCACATCTGTGAAGGCACCATTAATGCTGAACAATATATACAAGTTTAGGAACAACATATGCTGCCCTCCAGACTACGTCTTGTTCAGGGAAGGCCTTGCTTATTTCAGCAAGACAATGCATGCAAGATTCTGCACGTATCACAACTGCATGGTTCTGTAGTAAAAGGGTCTGGGTGCTAAACTGTCCTGCCTGCCGTCCAGACCTGTCCCCTATTGAAAACATTTGGCACATTATGAAATTAAAAATATGTCAATGGAGACCCCAAATTGTTGAGCAGCTTCAATCCTATATCAAGCAAGAATTTGAAACTACAGCAATTGGTGTCCTCAGTTCCCAAATGCTTACAGAGTATTGTTAAAAGAAGAGGTGATGCAACACAGTGTTAAACATGCCCATCACAACTTTTTTGAAACGTGTTGCTGGCATCAAATTCAAAAGTGGTAAGGATTTTTCCCAAAATAATAAAAATGTCTTTGTTTTAACATTTGATATGTAGTCTTTGTACTGTTTTCAATTAAATATAGGGATAAACAATTTGCACATGAGTGCATTGTTTTTATTTGCATTTTATGCAGTGTCCCAACTATTTTGGAATCAGAGTTGTATATGGGGGGGCTAAAAGTTTATCCTATAGTTCCCTTAAACTCCACTCTGAACCTTGAAGCCAGTTTTTCATTGCAACCCTCAAAACAGGGACTTACTTAGACCTGGGACACCTGGTGAGTGCAATTAATAAGGTAGAACAGAAAACATGCAGACCCCCGTAAGGTTGAGTACTCCTGTAGTTTATCTGGACTATGTTCAACATGCATGACACTATAGAAACTTGCAGATGAAACTGAACATAGCCCATGGAGCTGATTTCTCACACATTTGAGTTTTCCATTTACATGCCATATGTTTTTCTGATTTTTTTAACTGCCCAGTTTGTCATGTTTGCACCACTGAATATGTAAAAGATCTGTGGGGTATTCTCGAAAAATGGCTTAACATATTCAGGGTTCCCTGAACATATCCAGCAAAACTCAGGTTCTCCCTGAACATATCCAGATGAGGGAATAGCTGAGTTTTTGTTACAGAAGAGCTGGTTCTTGATTAAATCATTACATTAAGTGAAGCACCAATTGGTTGATACGACGACTTGCACGTTCACTCAACATTTAAAAGGTCCTCATTACGATGACAAACCTTTTTGATGTGCATCATGTCCATCACAACAAGTAAAAACACGGAGCACACTATTTTAGTGGTTTGGAACAAGAAATTATTGTTTCTGCCTGCGACAATCATGTAGATGTTTTCTTCAGAAGAATTTATATCTAATTATATTTAGTTTTGCCTGATGCCAGGATATTTTTTGCTACTGTTGTGTTACAACTATAGAATACAAGTGTTGTGAAAAACACAATGAATTGAATAAATCAAACACATAAAACACAATAAAACATTCCTGTTTTGGCTATGTAATGGACCTACAGTACCATTGTAATAGTATCATAATGTAGGCTGATACAATTTAGGTTATAGGCTTGACAAAAATTATAAGCGTTGCAATAAACATTCTAAATAAATGAAAAGTAGTATTATGAATAATCCCCCATATTTGTGTAGTCCTATTTGATAGTTAAATCATGGCATGTCACTTTTGAATTTACTCTCAGATATCTTCCAGGATTTTCTGCAAGGACAGGCCACAGAAATGTCCTTGTTTTTCAAAAGAAAAGCACATTCTTGTCAATTAAAATAACATCAATTTGATGAAATACAGTGTAGACATTGTTAATGTTGTAAATGACTATTTTAGTTGGAAACAGCTGATTTTTTTTAATGTAATATCTACATAGGCGTGCAGAGGCCCATTATCAGCAACCGTCAGTCCTGTGTTCCAATGGCACGTTGTGTTTGCTAATCCAAGTTTATCATTTCAAAAGGCTATGTGATCATTAGAAAACCCTTTTGTCATTATGTTAGCACAGCTTAAAACTGTTGTGCTGATAGAAGCAATAAAACGGGCCTTTTTTAGACTAGTTGAGTATCTGAAGCATCAGCAATTAGGTTCGATTACAGGCTCAAAATGGCCAGAAACATAGAACTTTCTCCTGAAACTCGTCAGTGTATTCTTGTTCTGTTTTTGTTTGTGCTTCAGGAAGCATTAAAAATCTGCAAATTGACAAATAGAATGCCAAAGGTCTTTCAATTAAAAATCATTATTTCTAACCTTGTCAGTGACTATATTTCCTATTTATTTTGCTATATTTCCTATTCAGACTCATTTTATGTATGTTTTCATGGAAAACAAGGAAATTTCTAAGTGACCCCAAACATCTGAACGGTACATAAACACACGTTTACCAGTAGAAATAGCTGAGAATTCATGCTTTCTCAACTCTCCATTAAAATGACAGTAACTAGCCATATGTAAAAAGAGTAGGATATACATTTTCCATTAGATTACCACCATGGACCTCAATAGTTATCTTATTAATCTAGCCAAAATAAGCACTACATTACCACTGTTTGTTTAGCAAGAAACAAATCAACAGCATTAACTTACTTATTTGCCACATTGATCTTGTTAAACTGCTGTAGTCCAAATACGATTCGTAAATACATTCTTCAGTCGATATTGAACGCGTTTCACCAGGCAGGAAAAAATTCCCATAATGTCCAAGCTACCTCTGTCCTTCAAATCTGTTATACAGTTGCCCAATCCGGTTCAACCATGTATGGTTAAATACCAGAATGTAAGATCACTTTCAAAAACGAATTATTCAAATCAATACAACAAGCCATTGTGCTGATTATTGTTTGGTTAGCTAGCTAACAGTATCCAGTCTACTACGAATTTAATAAACCTGGCGAGTGGAGAGGATAGGTAGGGAGTGTGGCAGAGCAGGAAGTTACAGCTTTAGTTTAAGTCTTTTAAAATTAGGAACAATCTTGAAACCTTTGACATTTGTCAATAATGTATAATTTATCTGCTGCTAGGAACATCATGAAAGACTGCCGACTGCAATATCAAGGACAACTACATATAAAATTGAATTGTAGCGCAATTGGTTCAACTTGGCATTGACCAGGATCGCTAGGTGATGAATCCTGTTTTCAGGAATATCCTTGTGGATGTAAAAGATAAAAAAAAATTGTAAAGAGAATGTTTTTGGTTGATAGGCTACATCCACTGTCTAAAAACATGGGATATAGAATATGAATATCATCCAAAGTCATTTAGATTGCATCAATAGAATTTTCCCATCGAAGCAAGAGTTTGGAATGGACTAGTGTAAATTATCAAGTAACTTGACTGTTGAGAGCACCCATCTGGCTAGCAACACAGAGTCTTCCAGGTCTTGTCAGATGGACTAAGTACCGCAACAACGCTTTGTTAATTGCAAGAGAATTCATGCAAATGCTTTTAGATAATTTTTGTCTGACAATATAATTGAAAAAGCATACAATATTTCCAGTCATTGGCCAATAACATTTTTTACTTGTTTTTGTTTAGTCTTTGAGAAATTATGATGATTGCCAACACATTACTTTGAATATTTTACTGCAAACACATATCCACAAATAATGCAATTTTGAGTAGTAATTGATTAATACATATGTCCTCTACGATTTAGCCAGAGTGTAACTTTCATGAAATGGGCATTTATCAATGTTCTTCCGCACATTAGATCACCGTACTGAATTGTGAGGTTGACCTGTGAGACAAAGCTAGTTATGTAGAGAGATTATTTTGATTGACTGACTTGTAATTTCACAAAACCAAAATAGAAAATTCCCTGCCTTTCACACAACTTTGGCAGTGTTGTCAAATCTAGATGAAAGGCATGACTGTAGGATTATATGCACCCATGAAGAGGAATTCAATTTAAGAGTTCAAAGTATACAAACCACAGGTTTAATTAGAGCATTTGGTTGTGTAGGTTAATTACATATTTATTTACTCCTAATTTGGTGGTATAAGCTAAGCTATATTGTCTGTAAAAGAACAATTGACATTTGATTACATTTTGACTGGATAAGTAAAATATATATCAAAAACTGCTATAAATGCACGCTTGACTGTGTATTGTGAAAGAGCTTTGCCATTAGCTGCCATTAGCTTTGGCCTAACACCAAAGTTATACGCAGTATTGCATGACAGGATTTAAACTTTGTTCAAAAGTTGTCACCTTGCTCTGTTTGTCAGCCATTACCTTCCAAGTCACTGCAAAATATAAATTGCTATAATGGAGTCCACATACTTATTACAATTCATGTCTGGAAAAGTATACATATACATACACAGTATTTACCTGTTGTAAAATGATGTTCATTCTACCATGTGTTCAAAAATATACAGTTCAATAAAGTTGTAAATTTCTCAAGACTGTTATCTGGTTTGAAGTGGTATCATTAAATATTTTATATCATTCCATTGTGCAATGTAGATTAATCAATGTGGGCTGGAAATCATAGATACTTTTTATTTACAGATGCTGTTAACATGGTACATTTAAGGTAAATAGATTTTCTTTAATACTGCATATTGAGGGGTTCTCCGATAGGAGAAACCCTATTATAATTGTTATTATTATTATTAGGGTTTCTCCGGTAAGAGAAACCCTATTGTAACTGTTTGTATTATATGGGGTTCTCCGGTAGGAGAAATCCTATTGTTATTGTTATTATTATTATAATTATTATTATTATTAGGGGTTCTCCGGTAGGAGAAACCCTATTGTTATTGTTAGTATTATTAATATTATTAGGGTTTCAGCAGTTCACTGGTGAAACCCTATTGTGTTTGTTCCGGTCCATTATTAGGGTTTCAGCAGTTCATTGGTGAAACGCTATTGTGTTTGTTCCTGTTAATTATTATTATTATTAGGGTTTCAGCAGTTCACTAGTGAAACCCTATTGTGTTTGTTCCGGTTCATTATTATAGGGTTTCAGCAGTTCACTGGTGAAACCCTATTGTGTTTGTTTCCGGTTCATTATTATTATTATTATTATTCCGGAAAAAAAGGGTGTTTTTTGCAAATTCCCGTGAGATAAAATGGCTTAAAGGTGCCCAAATTTTTATTAGGGTTTCAGCAGTTCACTGGTGAAACCCTATTGTGTTTGTTCCGGTTCATTGGGGTTTTAGTAGTTCACTGGTGAAACCCTATTGTGTTTGTTCCGGTTCATTATTAGGGTTTCAGCAGTTCACTGGTGAAACCCTATTGTGTTTGTTCCGGTTCATTATTTTTAGGTGTGCTTACCAAAGGCAACGCACAACTATAGGTTTCTCCCATACTTCTTCTTATTAGGTGTGCCTGCCAAAGGCAGAGCACAACTATGGGTTTCTCCCATACTTATTATTATTAGGTGTGCTTGCTAAAGGCAAAGCACAACTATAGGTTTCTCCCATACTTAAACCTAACCCTAACCCTACTATTATTATTACTCCTCCAGCTCTACAGCCTAAATGGTAAAAGCTATAAATACAAAACCAAAGCCAAAATGTCCCACATGCTCGAACTCGGGATGCTTGAGCAGATTTTTTTGATAGTTATTATACTTTTTAAACTATATCAATATTTAAATGAGCCACCAATGTATTTCAATGGGAAAAAAGTGTCCATAGACTTGAATGGTAAAAAAGTCAAAAATTCTAGACGCATCTCCTCCTACATTTTTTAAGCTATTAAGTCCACACCAATGCCAAGATGTTCAGTCTGGTCCAACTTGAGTTGCTCGTATTCAGATTTTTGATACTATGTTTACTTCTGTAATTATAAACATTCAAATATTGCAAAAATTAACATGGGTTTCAATGAGAACCTAGTCTAAAATTATAGACGCATCTCCTCCTACATTTTTTAAGCTATCAAGTCCAAACCAATGCAAGATGTTCAGTCTGGCCCAACTCGAGTTGCTTGTATTCAGATTTTTGATACTATGTTTACTTTTGTAATTATTAACATTCAAAGCTTGCATAAATTAACATGTGATTCAATGAGAACCAAAGTAACAAAGAGGTTTCAATTCAAAATGTTCATGTTTTAGGGCCAATGAACCTTCGATAACAACTTTAAATGTTTGAGGCTATCCTAAATAAGAATTCTATTACATGTTTATACACAATTGACTGTATAATTGCAAATTTACATCGTTAGGATATAACTGAGAATGACTCTTGAACCGTTCGTGCTACAGACACGAAACCAACTTTGTTTCACACGTTTAGCCTATGCCCAGTTCATATGATGGAAGGTTTATTGATTTTATAGATGCTAATTAGCGTAATTAGCATAATTAGTGTTGAATATCTATTAGGCTGTATGTTTACCTATGCTGATTAGCGTATGCAGCATTCATTTGTTATTAGGCTGTATCTTTTGAACCATTTGAGCTACAGAAAAAAAACTGACTCTCATTCAAAAGTTTACACTACCCCGAGTTCATATAATGAAACCTTTATTGATTTTGCGTATGCTAATTAGCGTATTTACCGTTAATTAACTATTAGGCTGTATCTTTTGAACCGTTTGAGCTACAGACACGAAACAAACTTTGTTTCACACATTTAGGCTATACCCACTGCAATTTATGAAAGGGTACTTGATTATATGTATGCTAATTAGCGCGAATTTGCATAATTAGTGTTGATGAACTATTAGGCTGTATCTTTTGAACCATTGGTGCTACAGACATTAAACCAACTTTGTTTCACACATTTAGGCTATACCCACTGCAATTTATGAAATGGTACTTGGTTTTATGTATGCACATTTGCGTAATTAGCTTAAATTAACTACTAGGATGTATGATTTGAACCGTTTGAGCTACAGACATGAAACGAACTTTGTTTCACACGTGTAGGCTATCCCCACTGCAAACTATGTAACGATAATTGATTTTACAAATGCTAATTAGCGTAATTACCGTTAATTAACTGTTAGGTTGTATCTTTTAAACCGTTCGAGCTACAGACATGAAACCAACTTTGTGACACCAGTTTAAGCTATACCTACTTCAAATTTGGAAACGTTTATCGATTTTACATATACTAATTTGGGTAATTAGAATTAATTAGCAATTAGGCTGTATCTTTTGAACCGTTCGAACTAAAGACATGAAACCAACGTTGTTTCACCAGTTTAGCTATCCCCTGTTCATATAATGACACAATAATTAATTTTACGTATGCAATTTGCGTAATTAGCATTAATTATTCATTGGGCTGTTTCTGTTGAACCATTTGTGCTACAGACACGAAACCAACTTTGTTTTACACGTTTAAGCTATCCCTACTGCAAATTAAGAAACGGTAATTGATTTTACATATGATCATTTGCGTAATTAAAGTTAATTTACTATTAGGCTGTATCTTCAGAACCGTTTCAAGCTACAGACACGAAACCAACTTTTTTACACCAGTTTAGGCAATCCCCACTGCAAATTAAGAAATGGTTATCAATTTTTACATATGCTAATTAGCGTAATTAGCATGAATTAGCAATTAGGCTGTATATTTTTAACTGTTCGAGCTACAGACACGAAACCAACTTTGTTTCACACATTTAGGCTTTCCCCACTGCTAATTATGAAATGGTAATTGATTTTACATGTGCTAATTTGCGTGATTACCGTTAATTTAGTATTAGGCTGTATCTTTTGAACCGTTCGAGCTACAGGCACGAAACCAACTTTTTTACACCAGTTTAGGCCATCCCTACTTTGAATTAGGAAACGTTTATCGATTTCACATATGCTAATTTGCGTAATTAGCATTAATTAGCAATTAGGCTGTATTTTTTTAACCGTTCGAACTAAAGACATGAAACCAACTTTGCTTCACTAGTTTAGCTATCCCCTGTTCATAAAATGACTTGTTAATTTATTTTACGTATGGAATTTGCGTAATTAGCATTAATTAGCTATTAGACTGTTTCTGTTGAATGGTTTGTGCTATAGACACAAGTTTAAGCTACCCCACTGCAAATTAAGAAACAGTTATTGATTTTACATATGCTAATTAGCGTAATTAGTGTTAATTAACTGTTAGGATGTGTCTTTTAAACTGTTCAAGCTACAGACACGAAACCAACTTTGTTTCACACATTTAGGCTATACCCACTGCAATTTATGAAACGGTACTTGGTTTTACACATGTAAATTTGCCTAATTAGCATAAATTAACTACTAGTCTGTATCTTTTGAACCGTTTGAGCTACAGCCACGAAACCCACTTTTTTACACCAATTTAGGCCATCCCTACTTCAAATTAGGAAACGTTTATCGATTTTTACATCTGCTAATTAGCATAATTAGCATGAATGAGCAATTAGGCTGTATATTTTTAACCGTTCGAGCTACAGACACGAAACCAACTTTGTTTCACACATTTAGGCTTTCCCCACTGCTAATTATGAAATGGTAATTGATTTTACATATGCTAATTTGCGTGATTACCGTTAATTTAGTATTAGGCTGTATCTTTTGAACTGTTCGAGCTACAGGCACGAAACCAACTTTTTTACACCAGTTTAGGCAATCCCCACTGCATATTAAGAAATGGTTATCGATTTTTATATATGCTAATTAGCATAATTAGCATGAATTATCAATTAGGCTGTATTTTTTAACCATTCGAGCTACAGCCACGAAACCAACTTTTCACACCAGTTTAGCCCATCCCTACTTCAAATTAGGAAACGCTTATCGATTTAACATATGCTAATTTTCGTAATTAGCATTAATTAGCCATTAGGCTGTATCTTTTCAACGCTTCAAGCTACAGACATGAAACTGATTCTCATTCAAGAGTTTTGACTGTTTCCATTTAATGTACTGACACCTTTATTGATTTTACGTATGCTACATTGCGTGATTAGCATGAATTAGCAATTAGGCTGTAACTTTTGAACCATTCGAGCTGCAGACACGAAACCACCTTTTTTTACACCGGTTTAGGCTATCCCTAATTCAAATTAGGAAATGTTTATCGATTTTACATATGCTAATTTACGTAATTAGCATTAATTAGCCATTAGGCTGTATCTTTTCAACCGTTCAAGCTACAGACATGGAACTGATTCTCATTCAAGAGTTTTGACTGTTTCTATTTAATGTAATGACATGTTTATTGATTTTCATGTATGCTTCTTTGCGTAATTAGCATGAATTAACTATTACGCTGTAGCTCTTGAACTGTTCAAGCTACAGACACCAAACCAACTTATGTTTTACCAGTTTAGGCTATCACTCCTCCAAATTAGGAAAAGTTCTTTGATTTTACATTTTAAATTTGCGTAATTAGCGTAAATTAACTACTAGGCTGTCACTTTTGAACTGCTTGAGGAACAGACACAAAACTGACGTTGTTTCACCAATTTCGGCTATTCCCCGTTCATATAATGAAACCTTTATTGATTTTACATATGCTAATTAGCATTAATTAACTATTAGGCTGTATCTTTTGAACCGTTTGAGCTACAGACACAAAACCAACTTTGTTTCACACGTTTAGGCTATCCCTACTTCAAATTTGGAAATGTTTATTGATTTTACGTATGCTAATTTGCGTGAGAGCTACAGACATGAAACCAACTTTGTTACACCAGTTTAGGCTTCTCCTACTTCAAATTTGGAAATGTTTATTGATTTTACGTATGCTAATTTGCGTGAGTAGCATTAATTCACTATTAGACTGTATGTTTTGAACCGTTCGTGCTACAGACATGAAACCACCTCTGTTTCACACGATTAGGCTATGCCCACTCAAATTATGTAACGGTTATCGATTTTATGTATGGTAATTAGCACTAATTAGCATTAATTAACTATTATACTATATCTTTGAAACAGTTCGAGCTACAGACATGAAACCAACTTTGCTTTACCAGTTTAGCTATCCCCCCTTCATTTAATGACACGTTAATTTATTTTACGTATGCAATTTGCGTAATTAGCATTAATTATATATTAGGCTGTTTCTGTTGAACCGTGCTACAGACACGAAACCAACTCTGTTTCACAAGATTAATCTATCCCCATTGGAAATTATGAAACGGTTATCGATTTTACATATGCTAACTAGCATAAATAGTGTTAATTAACTACTAGGCTGTATTATTTGAACTGTTTGAGCTACAGACACAAAATCTGCGATTGGTAAAACTTTTATGAGATTTAACTGTCATGTATGCTAATTTATGCTAATTACCCTCACCAACAGTATCTCTTGAACCTTTAAAAATACACACTCCAAACCTTTCGATAGGTAAACACTATTTCAAATCATAAATACTTTATAAACAGCTAGCAAACACACCACATTTTCTTCAGGAAATGTACTTGTCTAGTTATTATTATTCCTCCAGCTCTACAGCCTAAACAGTAAAAGCTATAAATGCAAAACCAACTCCAAAACGTCCCACATGCTCGATCTCGGGTTGCTTGAGCAGATCTTTTTGATAGCTATTATACTTTTTAAACTATAGCAATATTTAAATGAGCCACCAATGTACTTCAAAGGGGGAAAAGTGTCCATAGACTTGAATGGTAAAAAAGTCAAAAATTCTAGACGCATCTCCTCCTACATTTTTTAAGCTATCAAGTCCAAACCAACGCCAAGATGTTCTGTCTGGCCCAACTTGAGTTGCCTGTATCCAGATTTTTGATACTCTGTTTACTTCTGTAATTATAAACATTCAAATATTGCATAAATTAACATGTGTTTCAATGAGAACCTAGTCAAAAATTCTAGACGTATCTCCTCCTACAGTTTTTAAGCTATCAAGTCCAAACCAACGCCAAGATGTTCAGTCTGGCTCAACTCGAGTTGCTTGTATTCAGATTTGTGATACTATGTTTACTTTTGTAATAATTAACATTCAAAACTTGCATAAATTAACATATGTTTCAATGAGAGCCAAAGTAATACAGAGGTTTTAATTCAAAATGTTCATGCTTTAGGTTCAATCAACCTTTGATAACAACTTTTGATAACAACTAAAGGTTTGAGGCTATCCTAAATAAGAATTCTATTACATGTTTATAATCAATTGACTGTATAATTGCTAATTTACACCGTTAGGATATAACTGAGAATGACTCTTGAACTGTTCGGGCTACAGACACGAAACCAACTTTGTTTCACATGTTTAGCCTATGCCCAGTTCATATGATGAAACGTTCATTGATTTTACAGATGCTAATTAGCGTAATTAGCATAATTAGTGTTGACTAGCTATTTGGCTGTATCTTTACCTATGCTAGTTAGCGTATTCACCATTCATTTGTTATTAGGCTGTATGTTTTGAACCATTCGTGCTACAGACATGAAACCAACTTTGTTCCACATGTTTAAGCTATTCCCATTGCAAATTAAGAAACAGTTAGCGATTTTAAATATGCTAATTAGCGTTATTAGTTAATATTAACTACTAGGCTGTATATTTTGAACCGTTCGAGCTACAGACACGAAACCAACTTTGTTTCACACGTTTAGCCTATGCCCAGTTTATATCATGAAACGTTTATTAATTTTACAGATGCTAATTAGCGTAATTTGCACAATTAGTGTTGATTAACAATTTGGCTGTATCTTTACCTATGCTGATTAGCGTATTCAGCATTAATTTGTTATTAGGCTGTATCTGTTGAACCATTCGAGCTACAGAAAAAAACTGACTCTCATTCAAAAGTTTAGACTATCCCCAGTTCATATAATGAAACCTTTACTGAATTTACGTATGCTAATTTGCGTAATTACCGTTAATTTACTATTAGACTGTATCTTTTGAACCAGACACGAAACCAACATTTTTACCCCAGTTTAGGCTATCCCTACTTCAACTTAGGAAACCTTTATCGATTTAACATATGCTAATTTGCGTAATTAGCATTAATTAGCAATTAGCAGAGCTGTGTTCGAGACCACCTAAAGCGAGACCAAGTCAAGACCAAGACCGAAGCAAATCGAGTCTGAGTCAAGACCAAGACCAAAGGGAGGCGAAACCGAGACCAGAACAGTAGGGAAAGGGTCGAGTCTGAGTCAAGACCGAGACCAGAACAACACAAGTCCACTTCGAGACTGTGATTATAGATGTGTCAGATCATCACCATAATATGACGTCAAATTGTACAGTATTTTTGTATTCATATTATGGAAGTATGGTATATTTCCCATGAATACTGAATTGGCAGCAGGTTTAAATTGCAGAAAAAACAAATTGAGCCTTACCGCTAATTTAAAATCAGGTTACTTTCACTGCATTTACATAGAAAAACCTATTCCGGTGTTTTTTATTGTCTTTTGATCAGTCATATCAGCAATAAATAATAACTGATTTCACTGACATGATCCCGAGGGTGCAGAGAAGAATTAAGTACGTGCACAGGATCACACACTTGCTACGATGAGCACGTGTTCATCGTAGCTAGTGATAGTATTTGGCTGGAGAAAAGTAGACTGTCATTGCCTGGAGGAGCCAAAGGCAGAACACGGCTGTATGGTGGCTTTGGAAGAAATACAGCGCCAGTTACCAAGAGCGAAATAGTCACAAATTAGGGGGGACAGAGTCAGAGGCAGGTGTGTGACTTCCTGTGTTTGCATATGCACCATTTTTTTAGGGACTAATCAGAAAGATGTCACTTAATGTGTAAAAATTATAAAAATGTTACACCCAGTCTATCTCCAATGCATTGAATGAATGATGTCCATAAACATTCAAGAAGCTTAATGAAGTGAAATATGCACAATAGCAACATGAAAATTAACCAGCGCATACTTTGTAATGCGCCACCGCACTCACTTGTATGAGAATGATCCAAACACATTCTCTGCCCTACCTGAAACTAAAAAAAGGTAACATTATCAAAACTCTTCTATTTTTACAATGTAATTTAAAATGTAGCCAACTTCACATTCAGATTTTCTGAATTATACAAACATATACTATTATCTTTATATCAACTATGTTTTTGTGCTATTTTTTGTTATGTAGAATTAACTCATGTGCATAACTTAGTTTTATGGAGAACAACATATTTTAGGCCAGAAGTCTTCAAAATAGACAAACTGTAACACAGTGCACTATAAAACTTTTAAAACTAAACAGATACAGAGGACTATTCTGTAGTATCATTTTTATCACTCACCTCAGCTTCCACCCTACTGTCCCTCTCATCTCTGACTCTCTGCTTCTGGTTCAGACTCACTTTTCTAAATGAGTGAAATAATACAATCAGCCAAACATAGTGGACATTCCCATAAAATAGAAATTTCAGCTCTATTACTGCCAAGGTGGTCTCCTTTATTACAGAACATGATGAAATAACTATTACTCTGTTAATAATGCCTAACGTATCCAGCAACTTAGTGCAAAGTTTCAGATATCAGCTGCTGTCTTTGTCTTGTTCATGAGGTCGTGCACTGCGGCAAAATATAATGACAACGCCACCCCAAAGCAAAGAAAGGGACGAAAGTTACGAAGGAAAAAAAATAAAAAATTCAGAGCAATCTAAGATAGCCAGCGTTTTGTGACCCAATTCAGAGAACTAATGGAACAACAAGCTATCTCACTGCTGGGATGGACTGGACTTTTGATAAACTGGCCACTAACTGTTAATATTCCAGCAAGGCTAGCTACTGTAGCTAACGATAGAGGCTACTGTGCTGTAGGCTGTTCTAGCTAGCCTGTTCGGGATGTTAGCGGTCACTATGCTTGTCAAAAGTCCATCCATCCCAGTTGTATTGTATTCCAATCGAAGTTCAAAATTAAAGTGAAATGGCCAAGCACCTTTTCATTATCTTACTGATAAAGGTAAGAAAAGTGGATATTTACCATCCATATATAAGACGAAGTCAAGTCTGTCTGAGATCGGATCTCCCGCTTCAAATTCACTCATAGGACTCCAGTACAAAGGTAAAGAGTAAAGCATGACATGGATTTCAAGAGAGATGGGTTTAATTCATAAAAGGCAAATGGAATAGACTTGAAAAGTGGGTTGACCGGGCTTTGAAAAAGGGAGCAGGGGAGAAACATTCCACCAACATTCACAAAGATATTGCCCGCATTATAACAATAATAAATTATTGGGGGGAAAAATTGGCCTTTTATGAATATTGAGGGGGACTTATTTGGATCATTTTGGGCTGATTATTACTAGGCTTATCTCGGGAAGAATTTACGAGTCCTCATAGTCCGAGACCAAGTCAAGACCGAGTACAAATGCGACCGAGACAAGACCGAGGAACTCAAAAAGTGGTCTCGAGACCGGACTCGACACCGAGACTGGCCTTGAGTACTACAGCTCTGGCAATTAGGCTATATTATTTGAACCGTTCGAGCTACAGACACGAAACCAACTTTGTTTCACACGTTTAGGCTAACCCCACGGCAAACTATGAAACGATAATTGATTTTACAAATGATAATTAGCGCAATTACCGTTAATTAACTGTTAGGTTGTATCTTTTAAACCGTTCAAGATACAGACACGAAACCAACTTATGTTTTACCAGTTTAGGCTATCCCTACTTCAAATTTGGTAACGTTTCTCGATTGTACATATGCTAATTTGCGTAATTAGCATTAATAAGCAATTAGGCTGTATTTTTTTAACCGTTGGAGCTACAGACACGAAACTGACGTTGTTTCAAAAGTTCAAATGTTATATCAATCAGGCCAGTATGTTAAAAAAAACATGGATGCTATTGACCAATGAACATGTGAGGGGGCGTGGTTTTGCACATATATAGACACATCTCCTACAAGGATAATGGAATAATAATTCTACTTGTTTCGTATGTTGACAAGAACCATACGAAAAAAATGACGGCAAATATTTTTTTATCAACCACGCGGTGGCGCTATTGGGGTTCCCCACATTTCCAAGCTCACCATGTTTAAAATAAAATCTTGAAAAGAGGTATATAAGTCCATCTCCTCCCAAGGAACATATATGCAATTGGGACCCATTAAGTCGGGCATAATGGTTTTTCAGCAATTCTGAATTTGTCAAAAATGCTTCAAACGCTACTTCTGTAGCATCAAATGACAGATTTAAACCTTTTCACAAGTACATTTTAAAATATCACTGAAGGCCCCTCAGCGTGATTTCTTAGTGCATCTTATTTCAGTATGCACTGACAATTCCAGAATTTTATATTATGACAACAAAAATTGCCACCACAGCAGCCCATAAACACCATGTTGCTTATTAGATATGGAGCAGTATTCTGATTTTAACTGGTTAAAATTATATTATGAAATTATTTAGGGCAGTAGTACTGTTAAAGAGTATACTGAATATTTATTGATCAACCTTCTAAGATGTGTTATTTTCCTCAGGATCACTCCACTTGTCTTATCAATAAAACATATGCTAACCAGCAGACAATGGCTTGTGTGTTAATAATGCCATTATTTACGTGATTATTCATTATTTCACTAAAGATGGTGAAAAAAAATGAATTCCGATTCTTGCATATTTAGTAATGGACAAATACGATCAGTGAAAAACACCTTTATGAAGGTTATGTTGAGCTTGTTTGGCTAATTACTGTTTACGTGCGCAGCCATTTTTGTTTTCATTCCACTGAATTCTGGGACCAAATGTCTCTGCAATCAAAGATGGTTGAACAAGACGATTCACCAATCTGACCGGAAGTTCAAATCTTGATTAACCTTCCTGTCTTTGAGTCACTCATCTTGTCACCTGTGTCTGACTTTGTTTGATAAACAATCTTTAGCAGACAAGTTCCAAATCGTGAAATACCACATGTGCGGCAGACCAGACATCATGTAATGTGTGGGGCAATAGCATTAAGATAACATGCAAGTCTGCTAGAGGCTAAGTAGAACTAAGAGATATTGTAACTGCATTAGAGGAGGGGGTGACAGGATCCTTATCTCACTAGAATAGTTGGGAGCAAGAACAGACCGTTTGGTATGTGGTAGTAAATGGGCAGAATGCCAAATAAGGGAAAAGACGCTGGAGCTAGAAGTCGATTGGTTGGAATAACAGCAGGGAAACCCGAAGACGGCAGCTGCCATGAGAAGATGTGTTAAACAACGTATATCTTACCCATATATGGTATGAACCGCTCCCTGAACCAGAAAAGTAGCAAAAACGGGAAAATCTAGGGTAGGGGGCTCATGCTATAAGAACTGTGTGTGCTGTGATTGTGTCAGACTCTGTTGGACAGAATGCCACACTGTCTCCAGATATATCTGTATGAATAAAGATAATTGCCAGCACCAGTGTCTCGACTACAAAAAGCCCCCACGCATTACGCACGGCTACCTAACAGTGATAACGAAGTGCGTTTTAAGTGGTGAGGGACAAGTAGTGGTTGATTGGGTCACGTCGCTCGGGTGAACTCCATACAGACTGACCGGCTGGTGCAAAGGGGCAATAGGACGATGGACGGGGAGTACGATCGAGAGTTGGACGATGATGGTTGGGCTCCAGTTAATAAGTCCGGG
>JACXGI010013959.1:0-19856 GCA_016801175.1 Esox masquinongy | reverse complement strand
CTAATTTTCGGAGATACTGAATTTGGGATTTTCATTAGTTGTCAGTTTTAATCATCACAATTAAATGAAATAAACATTTGAAATATATCAGTCTGTGTGTAATGAATGAATATAATATCCAAGTTTCACTTTTTGAATGGAATTACTGAAATAAATAAACTTTTTGATGATATTCTAATTATATGACCAGCACCTGTATGTATGTGCAAGTGCTTTGTACAAGTATATATGTATGTGCAAGTGAAGTATATATTTATGTGCAAGTGCTTTGTACAAGTATATATGTATGTGCAAGTAAATTATATATGTATGTGCAAGTGCTTTGTACAAGTATATATGTATGTGCAAGTGAAGTATATATGTATGTGCAAGTGCTTTGTACAAGTATATATGTATGTGCAAGTAAATTATATATGTATGTGCAAGTGCTTTGTACAAGTATATATGTATGTGCAAGTGAAGTATATATGTATGTGCAAGTGTTTAGTACCAGTATATATGTATGTGCAAGTGAAGTATTCAATTTTGGCCTAGGCGGCTTCTCATATTTGCCCGCATGATGATCACACACACAACTGAGGCGCACAATTCATATTTTGGTTCAAATAACAATGTTTTTATAACATAAACTCAAACATACAACGTGTCATAATTATTTCACGCACCTATTCTTTTTCAATTGAAGTAATCCAAAAGTAATCATACTTTTTTCAAAAGTATCTATAATCCGATTACAATATTTTTGTTGGTAATGTAACAGATTACAGTTACTGTTTTTTTGTAATCCGTTACTTGTAACGGATTACTTGTAATCCGTTACTCCCCAACTCTGAGTAATGACAATAAGTGATTCAGTGGCAACCATGCATGCACAAAACATAACACGCCCCTCCACCTTGTTCCACAGATTAGTTGGAATGCCAGTTTTTTATCCTCTTTCCATCACTTTGGTACCTGTTACAGTTTTTCCTAAGTATGCTTTGGTACATTTCTCGAATTGTCCTTAACATTTGCAAACCAGTTAGTGCATTTCTCTAAACAATTCGTACAAACGCACCACACAATGGTTTACCTGCAAAAGCCTGGAACTTGCTCAAAATCCTTAGTTCATCTCTCAAAAGTAAATATGTTAGTGAACATATCAGTGTCATCAGAATGATAAGTCTGTGTGTCATTGTTCACAAACAAGATAGTCAAAATGCTTAGCCATGTTGTCAATATAACAGTGTACTCCATAAGTATTTTCTGATGTAAACTATGGCAAAGATTGAAAATGCACAAAGCTGCACTTTTTCTGCATGGCATAACAATTTCAACAGTATAAAGTTTCACATTACTGTATGTGGGATATTGATTGCAAGAGATTGGATAGGATTCACATTTACGCTTTTACTGTTGGTCTGTCAACAAATTACAGTACAATGTCATTGCAATACAGGAAAGAACAAGACAAGACGTTTTTACAGCACATAAAGAAAAAAACACAAAATTAGAAAGGTAAACATAGGAAACATCCCTTAAGCAGAACTGTACATGCGACATTGTATAGGGAGTTAAAGTTTTTCTCAATTGCTTTTTCTCAAAACCTAGTTATTGTGTCAGTAAATTGGCCAATGCCACCAAAATTAAAAGTTTTTTTGTCACTGTGTGAGCCGTACTGGTTAAAATCAATATTTTTTCACCATGGCAGTCAACCCTTGGAAATATTTGTGACATACACATTTCAGTTTTGTTCTACTTTTTGTTGACACTGACTGCTTATTGCACTACACAAGAATGTCAGTTTGTCTAGCTGAATGGGGGTGTGTCTGAGCTTTATAGAAACCAGTTTCAACAGTGGTAAAAGTTTACTGGGAAAAGTGAATACTGTACAATTCTGTAGTACACATAAAAAGGATATGTGCATCTGTGTGTATAGTCAATTTAGCGATGTGTTACATGTAAACAGAAAATTCACTTTTGCATGTCAATTTTTGCATATTTCTTACATATAAAGTTATATATAGTGAGCTGAAAATTCACAACAAAAATTAAATCAATGAAAACAAAAAAACTGCAACAATGAAAAATCCTGCGGTAGTTCTGTAAAAAACAATGAATTGTACCTCCTCATGGTACATAACACTACAAGTTCCCATTTTCTTGGTGGAACATCCTGTCTTTCTTGTTGGTCTTGCAAGAGATTTTCATCAACATCACATCTGATGTTTTCCCTTTCGATGCACCGGGGGAAAAATCTTCTGGCGATTCCTATTTCATGTCACCTGGCAGGTCATTTGCAAATATAGCAGATATCACAAACATTTCATGTCATAGATATTTATGGAGTATACATGTACATGTTTGTCTGACAGATTGTGATAATTGAATGGATCATTTTGCATGTGATGCTCAAACGATGAAAGAAAGTTTAGAAGTTGTGAAGAGTATGACAATTTCACTGAGAATCAACTCAGTTTTGATCAGAAAGCCATGTGCATGTAGGTATTGTGCAAATTGTAGACAGTTGTACTTACTCTTTTGCACACGTGTCCAAACATGTGCAATTTGCTTGAATTAATGAGAAATTCTGATCTGGTGTGAGCAAGAAACTTATTGTTCAGAGATTTGAACTTGAGCCAAAATTAATGAGAGAAACTGTAATGGAATATACATGTAAGTCTGACAGATTTTGATAATTGAATGGATCATTTTACATGCATTTGATGGCTCACACGATGAAAGAATGTTTAGACGTTGTGAAGAGTATGACAATTCAGGGCTCGACAATAACGATGGCCCGATGGCCCCGGGCAAGTAAAAAGTCAAGCCGGGATTAATCAAACTAGCAAGTCACTGTCCCGATCGGGCCACCTCAAAAAATAGAGATTGTAAAATAATAATCGCATTATAAACTCGACATCCTCCAGTTGTTTCGTAATCTGGCACACGCACAAAACTACCTTACAGCTCCTTTCGCGCACTGCTGACCAATCAATAGTTGAGCATTGATGTGATGCATGCCTGTCTGGTATTGTTTTTTAAATAAAACATTTAAAAACTCGCTCGAGTCACTCAACTGAAGATGGCAGTGAAGGATAACTACGAGCTCAAACGAAAGTGAACATTATCACCTCAGTGCAAAAAATAATTTACCTGGTTTGACGTCAATGGAACTCAGATGCACTGCTGTCTGTCCTAAGTTCCCGGCTAGAGGACAAATGTGGGTCTTTTTACAAAGGCACTGACAACTTTCGCAGACAATCCCTAACCAGCCATGCCAATAGCAAACAGCACTTGGTCAGCATGACAGCCAAGCGGGTGACTGACAATCTGTCTTCAGGGCCCTTGGTTGTATCAGGAATTTAAATGCAGATGCCCATTGGGTGATTGCACAACATAACAACTGCATACCTAGTAACTGACGGCAGCCGGTCGCCTTTTTCCCTAGGGTGAATGAGTTAGTGTTTTGTTTGAACGTCAAATGCTTTTTTGACTAATCTTTTTATTCATTTTTATAATTAGAAATGTTATGAAAAAAATATAAAAATATTTTGTTTTATATATCCAGAATGCATTTCATAAATGATTAATCATGTTAAGTAACAAAAGTATTTGGTTCTATGTTGTAACACTGATGAATTACAACTTTTGGAAGGAGGGAGAGTAAAATGTTTTTTGGGCCAGTAAGTTTCAAACATTTTTAACGTTGAGCCCTGCAATTTCACTGAGAATCAACTCATCAGTTTTGATGAGCAAGCCATGTGCATGTAGGTATTATGCAAATTATAGACAACTGTACTTGCAATTTACTTAAACGAATAAGAAAATCTAATCTGGTATGAGCAAGAAACTGATCAGTTCAGAAATTTTAACTCATTATTTCGAAAAGAAATTATTCTCAATCGAGAATTGAGCCAAAGCGATTGAGAAAAACTGTGAAGCGCAGTCTTTTCTACACCTCCTGACGTCCCTATCTGTCGGGCCGCAGATTTTCATCCATATCACAATGAATATCTTCCCTTGAAATTCAGTGCGGAAAGAATCTCTTGGAATGTCTCATCCAGCCTCTGCAGGCATCTGCTGTGATGTCCTCACATGCTACATCCATGACAGCCAGCAGGGTCCTCTGAGTATGTGACTGGAGATCATAGATCTTCCACCTCCATGCTGAGTAGAACTCCTTGGTTGGGTGGAGGAATGGGGAATAGGGAGGGAGGAACTCCATCAGCATAGTATAGTGGGTCACAACCATCGCCTGATGGTGTTTGAGCAATGGAAACTCTTATTATCCCAAATTATCACATACTTTGGTAAATCATCTCGAAACGGACCCCTCTCATCATCAGGGATGGGATCCCTGTAGAGCAGGGGTGTCCAAACCATTCCACGGAGGGCCGTGGAAGGGTTTTTGGTTTTTCCTATAAATTGGTTCCCAGTTCACACCTACACAACCAGGTGAGGGTAGAAACTAACCAATTAGCAACCTAATTAGTCAATCAAGTACAAGGGACAGCGAAAACCTGCAGACACACAGCCCTCCGTGGAATAGTTTGGACACCCCTGCTGTAGAGGGTCTCTAAGAAGGTGAAGAGATGCTGTGTGTTGTATGGCCCTTTAAGGGGAGAATGAGTTAGCACACAGCGATGTTCCCTCCCCGTTGGTCAGGCACAGCGACAGTAGCTCTGTGGTTGTTGACATTAAGACCACGCCTTCTGCTTTTGGCCAGGTTGAAGCCAGCCTCATCCAGATATATGAAGTTATGAGGTGGTTCACTTGATTCCAGTTCTATTATACGCTATATCCAGAAGATACAAAATTAGATTTATGAATTACATGTATTTTCATTTTGGACAAGATACAGTTACATCAAATGTATACATATTGCATGTTCT
Organism: Esox masquinongy; assembly: GCA_016801175.1. Lineage (NCBI taxonomy): Eukaryota > Metazoa > Chordata > Actinopteri > Esociformes > Esocidae > Esox > Esox masquinongy. The sequence goes on along the minus strand of JACXGI010013959.1, from coordinate 14,982 downwards.
TTTCTACAACCATAGCAAATATGTACAGATCACACTTACTATACTGTATATCTGTATAAAATGTTGTATTGTTTACTGTAAAATAGTTACTACACGCACATACAGCCCCGGAAAAAAATAAGAGACCACTGCACCTTTTTCTTTCCTTTCCAAAAAGGTCAAAAAGGTTTTGAGTGAGGAACAGAAGGGTTAAAATTAAGAGACCACTGCAAATCGAATGCTTCTGTTCCTCACTCAAAACTTTCCTTTTCAAGTTTTTTGGAAAGTAAAGAAAAAGGTGCAGCGATCTCTTAATTTTTTCCGGAGCTGTAGATGTTTTACCTGTACATGCTGGTGTCGTAGCTCCTTCACAGTCACCATTCCTTTCAAATGGTACATGGTTCAGCTGTTTCATGCTGATGTGGTGTCATTTTTCAGCACCCTTACCGATAGTTGAGATGCTAACAGATTGGATGTTTTCAAAAATATTGTTGTCTTCTATAATGGCACTCTGAATCTCCCTTAGTCTAATGGCATTATTTGCTCTGACCACGGGGCAAATAGCCTCCTCCTGTTGAGGTGTGAGAAGGGGTCCTCTGTCACCCCTGCGTGGCTGTCCTTCAGTCCTATGTGGGAAAATACATTAATGCAAAACACAAGCCTGAGAAAGATTTAAAAAAATATGTCACTGTGCAAATAAATACGTATGTATACAGGTGTGTGTGTGTTACAGTATGTATCTGTATAAAGAATATTTACTGTATACTGTAAAATGCAAGTAGACTATGTACTGTAATATCAGGCATTACGGTAAGTATACAGTATTACATTACAGTGCACATTGTTGGATTACATGTGTTTGAATGATTGAGGACACGGTTGTTCTCCCAACATTCGGCTGCACCCTTTGACCAGCCTCCACCATTGTAAGGCCATGATTGAGACTTATTTCATTGGGAACGTGCCGGTATCCTTGGCCTCTTTTACCTCTTCCTCTGTTTAGCCTCCCTACCCTTTCAGTGGAGCTGGACCATGGGGGAGCTCCTCAACGGTAAGGAGCTCATCACTGACGAGGAGTACCTCCTGGCCCTGGATCTAGCCAGGGATCCAGGGCGGTGGCGACGCCGGCGGGGACAACGTTGGCGTTCCGATGCACAGGCCCAGGAGACGCCCCACAACATTTTTTGGGGGGGGCTGTGGGTCCTGTGCGAGGGAGGGGAGGTGGTGCCCCTGCCGCAAAACCAGTGGAGGCTTGTTGAAGAGCTCCTGCAGTCAATGGAGCAGGAGCTACTAGAGGAAGATGGGGGACTCATGTCACCCCACTCGTGGGGGCTCTGGGATGAGCCCCTACAGCAACGGGACCAGGGGATGTTGGAGGAGGAGAAGACCTGCCGGGTCTCCCGTCCCTGCATGCCGGTTCCCAGCCCGGTACCCCCAGTGCCAGTTCCCAGCCCGGTATCCCCAGTGCTGGTTTCCAGCCTGGTACTTCCAGTGCTGGTTCCCCGTACCAGGGCTCCAGAGTCGCTACCTGGCACCCCCCCTCCAGTCTTGCGGTCGGGAGCCAGCGCCTGGGGGGGGGTACTGTCAAGTCCTGGCTGGGGGCCTCTAGGCGCCTGGGGGCCACAGTCAGGGTCTGACCACAGAGGTGCCTCTTGGCATCTCTGAGCTCCATTATTGTTTGTCCCCAACTAGAGGCAGCTGTCCCGCGTTGCCTCTAATTGGGGACCCTATTTAGTTTTCTCAGTCGCTTTTGTACATTTCTCAAATCATCCTGCAGTCTTTCTACACCTCCTGACGTCCTGGTCTGTCGACCCACAGATTCTCATCCAAATCACAACAGATATTTTCCCTTGCAATGCAAGAATCTTTTGCAATGTCTTATCCAGCCTCTGCAGGCATCTGCTGTGATGTTCTCACATGCTGCATCCATTGCAGCTAGCAAGGTCATTTGACTATGTGTCTGAGTATAGAAAATATGATTGACAGATTATGACAACAGGTTCAATTATTTTGCATTTAATGACTTATACAATGAACTAATTCCTAGATGTTTTGGGGGTAAGACTATTCAACAGAGAACCAGTATAATATATTTTGATCAACATGTCTTAAGCAATTGATGATGTAGGAAAAAGCAAACAATTGTACACAATCAATTGCATGAATGTACCAAAGCTTTGGATATTTTTTTCAAAAGAATGAGCATTGCATTAATGATGTGCGCAAGTGACTAGATGATGTGGAGGTTGAACAAGTAGTTTTGAGAATTTCAATTGTAATCTGATGACGCATTTCCACTGGTACCCCGGTACTAGGGCTACACACGGGTGATTTATGCTAATGTTGGCTCTAGACTCTCCTGTTTCCACTACAAATTTGGTACCAAGGACTTAAGTTAGGGCTCAGATGGGCAGGGAAGAGTGAACTATCAACGCAATGTGGTTTTCCGGTTAAAAAAAATAAAAGGCAATATTTTTCTGGTAGTAAAATAAAATAAACAATAACACCATGCTCAGTTTGTTTATAATACGACATTTGAACTTCAGTAATAAAATAAATTCCTTCCTCAAACTCCTGCGACTGGCTCCTTCTCCACCTACACTCGTGACACTGCAAAACTATCTACCTTCAATAGAAGGATTTGGGAGAATTCTGAGGTAATTTTGTGTTGTTATAGGTTCTGCAGGCAACGTCTAGGTCTCAGCGCTGCGTTTTTCTATTGAGTCAATGGCATCGTACCCCCTTTGGTTGTTCCAACTATTTCCTTTGTGAGTCTTTGCTTCCCTGTACTGTTGCTTTATTTTCTTTACTTTACCAGGGATCAGTTTGTTAGATCGGAAGAAAACCATTACGAGAAGCCTAAGACTAAGCAAATGATAGGCAACGCATCGCTATTCGAATAGCACAACATGCAACGTTTTCACAGTTAAGAGATCTACCAAAGCGACTGAATAAAAGTAATATTTGTCTCATCTGTCCACAGTTCCTTTTTCCAGAACTCTGCCAGCTGTTTTTAGTATTACCCCAGGTAGCAATGATCTGCGGCCCAATGTTAGCTTTACGTTGGCGTAGCGTTGTAATGGTGCCCTTTTGCCGACGAATTCACAGTTGGTTATACGTTGGCAAATATAAACTACCAACGTTAGAATTTACAAAGGTGTTTTAGTGTTGTCATGGTGCCCTTTTGCCGGGAGTTATACATTGGCTAATATGAACTGCCAACATTAGAATTTACCAGCGTTGTCATGGTGCCCTTTTGCCGACCAATTCACAGTGGGTTATACGTTGGCTAATATGAACTGCCAACGTTAGAATTTACCACCGTTGTCATGGTGCCCTTTTGCCGACCAATTCACAGTGGATTATACGTTGGCTAATATGGACTGCCAACATTAGAATGTACTTGCATTGCGCTCTTTTACCAACCAACCAATTTACCGTTGGCACATAACTGCCGGGATCAGTATTCACTGACAATCCAAAAAATGTCACAACAATATATTGAAATCCATGTCAATCTTTATTTAGCCTAACTTCTAGTGCCTTTCTGGTTCTTTAAATTGGGGCCATCTTCTAATCTGTTAAGGAAACAAATTATTAAATTATTGAACCAAATAATTCAATAAGAAACTCAATAAGTTCTTTATCTTAACTATACACTTTTTAGATAATTGGACACTGACATAAGTTTTGTTATTTTGGCCTGGTGTACCAAAATATATTGAAGTTACAGTTAAATTATGAATATGGGCTTGAAGTGCAATCTCTTAGCTTTAATTTAAGGGTATTCACATCCAAATTGGAAGAATGGTTTAGGAATTACAGCTCTTTAATATGTAGCCCCCTCTTTTTCAAAGGACCAAAAGTAATTGGACAATTTACTCAAAAGCTGTTTCATGGACAGGTGTGGGCTATTCCTTTGTTATTATTTCATCAATTTAGCTGGTATAAGATCTGGAATTGGAGCTGTTGCTGTGAACCCACAGCATGCAGTCAAAGGAGCGCTCAATGCAAGTGAAACAGGCCATCCTTAGGCTGCAAAAAAAATCAGAGAGATAGCAGGAACATTAGGAGAGGCCAAGTGAACAATTTGGTACATTCAGAGAAAAAAAGAAAGCCCTGGTGTGCTCTGCAACACAAAAAGGCCTGGATGTCCACGGAAGACAACAGTAAAGAAAACCCCTTCACAACATCCAGCCAAGTGAAGAACACTCTCCAGGAGGTAGGCATATCATTATCCAAGTCTACCATAAAGAGAAGACTTCACGAGAGCAAATACAGAGGGTTCACCACAAGGTGCAAACCATTCATAAGCCTCAAGAATAGAAAGGCCAGATTAGACTTTGCCAAAAAACATAAAAAAAAGCCAGCCCAGTTCTGGAGATGAAACTAAGATCAACCTGTACCAGAATGATGGGAAGAAAAAAGTACGGAGAAGGCTTGGAATGGCTCATGATCCGAAGCACACCAAATCATCTGTAAAACACGATGGAGGCAGTGTGATGTTATGGGCATGCATGGCTTCCAATGGCACTGGGTCACTAGTTTTTACTGATGATGTGACAGAAGACAGAAGCAGCCAAATTAATTCTGAAGTGTATAGGAATATATTGTGTGCTCAGGTTCAGCCAAATACAGCGCAGTTGATTGGACGGCGCTTCACTTTACAGATGGACAATGACCCAGTCAATCACCTGATCTCAACCCGATCGAGCATGCATTTCACTTGCTGAAGACAAAACATAAGGCAGAAAGACCCACGAACAAACAACAACTGCAGACAGCTGCAGTGAAGGCTTTGGCAAAGCATCACAAAGGAGGAAACCCAGCGTTTGGTGATATCCATGCATTCCAGACTTTAAGCAGTCATTGCCTGCAAAGGATTCTTGACAAAGAATTAAAAATGAACATTTGATTTATGACTATGTTAATTGTCCAATTACATTTGAGCACCTGAACTAAGTGGACTGTGTATGAAAATGGTTGCAATTCCTAAACGGTTCATACAATATTTTTGTTCAACCCCTTGAATTAAAGCTGAAAGTCTGCACTTCAATTGCATCTTAGTTGTTTCATTTCAAATCCAGTGGTGGCGTACAGAGCCAAAATTATGAAATTTGTGTCAGTGTCCAAATATTTCTGGATCTAATCGTATGTTATAACTAAATTACAGGATATACTTTCAAATTTCTAAATTACAGGATATAAGTTCAACTGTTAAATACGAATGTCAGACAGGCCTCCAATAGGCCTACTGAATTCTGAACAATCAAAACTAGCCTGCTCAAGGCATAAAGGTTTATTCTTGCAAAAGCATACTGCATAAACATTTTGACAAAAATTTAGCAACATTTCCCACACACAGCTATCACACACGTGAATTGGCATGCACATTTTCATGGATTACTGCTGCAGGCTACATGTGCTTAAAACTATTTGGTAAGCCAGTTGATAATCACTGTTTGGTAAGTTTTGATGTTGAAATATACTGTAAAAGTTACCTGCTTGTTACTAAGTGTATTTTTATAGACAGTTTTGTTATATCCTAAAATACATACAGCTAGAGCCCTCAACACTAAAGGCAGTGAGTACGAGACAGGTTTCGCTACATACCTGTATCAGAGTCAGATTCCATCACCAGGGCTGCTGCTGCTGGCTGCTGTGTGGCTGGAGACAGAAGGTAGGTAAAAGTAGATACATTACAAAGACAAGTACATTACCATGGCCATTAAAGCTACATCAGTACTTTATTTGACAGGCCGTGGCTCAGTGGTCTAAAGTATAGGTCTTCACGGGTCCACCAGACCCGAAATTCCGAGATCAGACCCGGGACACGAGTGGGTCTGGGTCCAAAATTTGTAGTTTTTCCTTGGATCTGGGTTGGGGCTGATGTAATTGCGACGGGTTTGGGGTATATGCAGTAATATTGTATATACTGACTGGACCGATTGGATTCATCCATTATGCAGTAAATATACAAAACAAATTTCTGATGTAAAGGCAGCTGTCATCTTAAGATCTTAGATCTTAAAATAACAGTTTTATCTTAAACCTTTCAGTCAATTGAAACTAAAATCGTGTTATCACCTCCTGCAACTGGCTGCTGCTGGAGAGAGAAAAAGGAGGAGGCTATAATCCATCCCATCCTAATCCATTCTTGATTGATGGAATATGGAGGGCAATGCCTTTTTCACAGATGTAAAAGAAAGCTAGAAGAGAGAGTACACTGTTTTGATTCATTATTGTTAGAAATCAGCCATTTCGTACAGTGTTTGAAATAATGATTGCATACCTGGTTGTTAAGGGAGAGAGTAATTCAATTATTTATTGCAGCATTAGATAGTCTTGTTCATGAGGTTACAGAGCTGGTCTTCCTTACACAACCTCAATCTCATCTCACTCAATCTCAAAGAAACTTCCGGTTGTCCTCACCTTTATAGACATCCCATACTGAATACACATTTATTTACTGTCACGCTTTGAATGAACGTGACTTCTTGTGTACAAATCAACAGATGGTCTTTTGCTATCTAAACATAACAAGCATACACTTCAACATTATATTGTTACATATTTTCCCTCTAGTTGGACTGGGCTATTTAAGCCAGGCCAACCGTTTGGTTCTTGTATAATGTGAAGTTTGTATTTTCGAACTAATTTCATTTTCCTTTTATTTGATAATTATTAATTAATGTAATAGTTAATGCGATTTCTTATTTTTTATCATTAATAAAGTTGAGAAATGTCTGAAAAGTTGTGGCTATATTCCTATTAGTCAACTGTGGCGGTGGCACGCTGACTCTGCTCGGACTTAGTTTGATTAATTTGAGATGAAGAAGGATGTCTTAGTTAGACCTGTAATCTAACAATATGTGTCTTATATTTAAATTATAAATTAACAAATTATAATCTATTTCTGTAGGCCTATAGGCTCATTTAGCCTGTTTCTCCTGTAGCTGACAAGGATAGGCTAAATAAGAAGTCTTGTTAAAGACTGGGAACATTCCACCATCATATCTGCAAGCTTGCAGAGTACTTTATATCTATTTTTAAAAATACCCATACTATAGGCATTTATGCATGCATTCTGGTGGACATCAGGCGTTAGGCCTATATTACGCAATGCATGCAGTCAAGACCGCAAAGCGTTTCTAAGACCAAATGTAGGCACAACTGAGCAGAGTTGGACACATTATTTAAGGCAATTGAATATAAATAAAAGGTTTTGTACTTCTAGGTTATGTCATTTGTTTTAGGACATTTAACACAATGACCAAATGTTGCCAATAATATTTGTGCTATTATTGGCGCCAACTGGCTGCTGCACCATTTTGAGGTTCCTTTCTATTTCTAATGGTCAGAAAGGGCAAAGGGGAATCTCCACCTCCCAAAAAAAGAACTGCATTTAAATACACAACCTTTCTTTTTCTCTTCCCTCCGTCTTCTCCCTCCTCTGTCAGCGCTGTATTTGAGCCACTGTTTGATTACAGTCTCTGCCTCTGATTCTGTAATGTTATGTCTCATGGCTGCAGCTGACAGTGAAAATTTGTCTCTATGAATAAATGAGCTAGTGCCAAATTCGTTTAAATGTTAAAACAGTCACAACCCTATTAAATAGTGTTGAAATGCTCCAGTCCGGTTTCAGACCCAATCATAGTACTGAGACTGCACTCGTGAAGGTAAAAAATGACCTTCTAATGGCCTCAGACAAAGGTTCCGCATCCGTCCTGTTGCATCGTGATCTTAGTGCTGCTTTAGACACTATTGATCACTCCCTTCTCTTAGAGACTGGAAACCCATATTGGGCTACGTGGACATGTTTAAATGCCAACATAGCCTGGTTTAAATCTTATTTATCTGAAAGATATCAGTTCGTAATGGTGGATGGAATCCTCTGACAAATCAAAGGTATGTTTTGGTGTTCCTCAAGGCTCGGTTCTCGGCCCATTATTGTTCTCACTATATATGCTGCCTCTGGGTGATGTAATCCGGAATCACAATGTCAATTTTCACTGTTATGCTGATGACACACAGTTATATATTTCAATGAAGCATGGAGAAGCCCCAAAATTAGCTACTTTGGAAGCAAGCGTTTCAGATATTAGGAAGTGGATGACAGAGAACTTCTTGCTTTTAAACTCAAGAAAAACAGAAATGCTCGTTTTAGGACCCAAGAAACAAAGAGCTTCGTTGGCAGATCTCACTGTGAACCTCGACGGCTGCATTGTTGTATCCCAAAAAACTGTAAGAAACCTCGGCGTTACCCTTGCCCCTGACCTCTCCTTTGATGAACATATAAAATATGTCTCAAGAGTCGCTTATTTTCATCTTCGAAACATTGCAAAAATCAGAAACTTTCTATCAAAAACTGATGCAGAAGAACTAATCCATGCTTTTGTTACTTCTAGATTATATTACTGCAATGCTCTTCTTCCCGGTTACCCTGACAAATCAATAAATAAACTTCAATTAGTGCTGCACACGGCTGCTAGAATCCTAACTAGAACAAAAAAATGTGAACACATTACTCCAGTACTAGCCTCTTTACACTAGCTGCCTGTTAGGGTTAGGGCTGATTTTAAGGTTTTATTGTTAACCTATAAATTAATACATGGACTTGCTCCTACTTACCTCGCTGAAATGATCCAGCCATACGTACCTACACGTAACCTTAGATCGCAAGATGCAGGCCTTTTAATTGTACCTAGAATTTCTAAACAAACAGCCGGAGGCAGGGCCTTCTCTCATAGAGCTCCACTACTGTGGAATGATTTGCCAATTAAGGTTAGAAATGCAAACTCAGTGCAAACTTTCAAGTGTCTCTCTGTTGCGCACTTGTGCAATTGGGCTGTACTCTGCTGGCAATACTCGGCCCTCATTCAGGGTGGTTGCGGTTGGTGGGTGTCCTTTTGGTTGATGCTTGGCAATGTGGGTGGATTGATTTCCTGCCTGTTGGGCCCTGTCCGGGGCCTCCCCCGGATAGCGCCACAGTGCCACCGGACCCCCGTCTCAGCCCCAAGGTCTTACGCTGCTATATTATTGTGCTGGGGGAGTAGGGTCAGTTCTCCTTCTCCACTATAAATCCTTGTAGATCTAAGGAATGCATTTTCTAAATTTTCCCTGTCTCCTGCCGTTTTAAACTTAGGAGGACATGAGGTCCTGGCCCACACCTGAGGAGTACCAGGCTTGAAAGACTCGTTGCTGTCCCTGTCCAAAGTCCTCCTGGTTGCGTTGCAAATCAAGACGATACCTGACGATTTCAGCTGCCACTGTGCTGACACCTCCCCCTCCCCGTGTGGTCCCTGTCCTGTCCATCTGGTCATGCTTCCTCTCTAGGTTTCTTCCTAAATTTCGGCCTTCTTAGGGAGTTTTTCCTAGCCACTGAAATTCAACACTACTGTTGTTTGCTCCTTAGGGTTTAAGGCCGGGTGTTTTGTAAAAGCACTTTGTGACAACTGCTGATGTAAAAAGGGCTTTATAAATACATTTGATTGATTTGATTGATTGATTGTCAAATCCAAGTGTTTTCTAAATAACTTGACATGCTTAAATTATGTAAAAGCCTTATAAAGCATGGCCTCTCTGGCTTTATTGCTTAAATATTAAATGTCCCACCTTTCATCACGGCAGTGATTTTTAAGGTCGAGAATGGACTCTTACTTCCTCTTCCAGCCCAGTTGAAGCCCAGAGCAAGCTCATCAGAGATGACATAACGAAGAATTCTCCTTACCACGTCACTATTATTCATCCCTCCGATAGATGGCAGCTGGTTCGTCTGAAAGAGAGAAATACATTACAGAATATACTTAACATTGCACATATACTGCAACTCAAATCCAAAGGCATTTAATTAGACCTTAGTGAAAGTCCCTTCTAGAGCAAAGTCTCTTTTTGTCAGACCGCGTAAGCGGAGCCAGTCTAGAAGAGCAAATGTCTCTTACTGACTGAGCGAGTGACTGACTGACTACCTTTTGTTAAATAGTGTAGTGGTTAGAGACACGGACTAAAGATCAACAGGTATGACTATCACCACAGTCAAAACACATTATGCCTTATGGTTTGTTCAGGACAGACAAAAAACTTTGCTGGGTACAACTTTCAGTAGCTACGTTATAGGAAGCCTAAAATAAAACAGTTCTGGTGGAGATTAGGATTTCTTCAGGATAGACAAACACTTTTCTGGCTACACGATTCTCTCGTCTTTTCACTTGATGAAAAAGTCATTTATCGTCACCTATATTGATAGACACTGTATCAACGTCATTCACTAATGGCTAATTAGCTGTTAAAACGGCCAGTGGCAAAAGCCATACTGTTCATACATGCTATTTGTGGTGAAGGTAAACTTAATAAGAAACATTAGTCAGTTTAACACAATGCTTAATGGTGTCTAGCGACATATTGAAACTTGGCGTGATGTTAATGATCTAATGTTAAAATGCTATACCAAAACTGAAGTATAGCTTTGTGGTTAGCTGTAAGGAGTGTGTTTTCTCTTTCTAGATTCCCTAAAAAGAGAATGATGTTAAGTATATATTTAAAGTTAGATATTACATCTCTACGAGAGACACTTGCCTGGCAGCAGAATTGGATGGCCCAGGTGATGAGGTGAGGTTAGAGGTGTAAAGGGAAGGCACGGAAGACATTAAAGCATCTAGGGCTTTTGCTGTTGGCCTTGAAAAAGTATAATTCAACATGAGTATTCGATGTCTGCGGTGGATGGGATAGAGAATGGTAGACCTCTTGCACTGAATTTACCTTCGTTTCCTCCTGGCCTCCTTATCGGTTGTTTCAAGGTCCGACTTTTCTGTCTTTTTTCAATTTCTGTTGTGCATTTTCGTACATACGTCTTTGAAATGAAACAAAAACTCAGTGGTCACAACAGAAAAAAATATAATAAAATACACCATAATATTACATATGACAAAGTGTTTAAAAGAGTGACTACTTCCAACTCATCGCACTCCTCATCAGGGTCCTCCTGGTCTACGACGGCTTTTTTTGACCCTTTCATCAGTTTTATAAGGAGACCAGAAACTTATGGTTTTATTAAGCCCTAGCCAACTACTGGCAACAATGCAGATACTATTTTCTTCAGTGAACTTGACGAGTGCAAACATTGTTGAACTGAAGTTTAAGAACAAAAAATTAAGCATTAGTTATTCTGAAATATAATATAAAATGAAAATAATCAAATATTTACAAGCAAATTAAAAAGGTATATGCAGCACACTACAGTAGGCGTATACTAATGGAGTTACCACATAACTGTTTTTGTGTGGCAAAATAACTTTGGTGTATTTGTCTGTGCTCTGTATTAGAGTTAGTTGGCGATCCAGGTCTGCAACTACAGCGATGTTAAGGATGGTAAAATCCAGAGGGAATTTGTAGAGCGGTTGTTGGGAAAGGAACTTCTGGCAGACAAAGACTGTGTCATCATCCAAGGAGACAATGTTCTTTACAAAAAAAAATGTGCCATCCCTCATTAAAGCATTGTCTCCGTGACTGGTGGAAATCATGAATGTATTGCCGTGCCATTGGTGAACCTGGATGGTTGCAGGTGGATGTTGATGAGAAAGAGGACCTTCAGAGTGTTCTATTTTACAGCCACACTTCACCTTTCTGCCTTTGGTTATCCCATTCATCTCATGTATCCGGCGTATGGCTTGTGGTAAAGGATTCCTTGGGGACTTTATCATCCTCTTGATGGACTGGAGATGGTTCTCAAAAGGGAATGCTGAGAAGTTGTACAGGGGGCCAAAGCGTTTCACATAATCCGCTAGGTGTATCAGTGAATGGATGTTGTACACTATGTAGTCTCCATAGATGTCAGTAAAACGGTGGACAAACGCAGTGAGAAGGTCGTTTGCGTAATCACAGTACAGGTCACACAATCAGGGGGTGGACAGGATGGTGATGGCAACATGAAGGATGAGAAAATGGTGATAAAGGGTTTCAGGAATCTGACCTCTCAGAGCTAATGGACCGGTATATAACAAGAAAGTTCTGAACTCAGTGGCCTTCCACCTATCCACTTCTGCCAGGGCTCTGCCACGTCGAACAAACTCCTTCGGCACCCAGTTAAATTAATGTAAAATACAAGGCATATTGATATGTTGGTAATAGCCTGTGCACCCACTCTAGTTGGTAGAGGGCCCTTCATCCAGAACCAGAGTAGTTTTCTCATCACCCCTAGACAGACTAAATGCATGAAATCTAGTGCAAACTGAGACCATGCCAATGCCAAGGTCTTGAAGGGGACTTCTTCCTTTGTGGTGTGACTCGTCTTGCTGCTGTTCAAAAGATTTGTCAGTTCTCAACAGAGAGTCAGTGCCTGGGAACGTCATTCTATTGTTTTCCCAAACTCCCTCCTCCCAGCACTTTTCACACCCATGGTAGGAGTTGTGGGCTTTGATGTTTTTGATGAAGGCCCGTGCAGGGGCATCACAGACAAATGCAGATATTTGTACTCTAATAAAGGTGTCACTAAATGTAGCCCTACACTTGTTAGCCTGCCCATCTCTTCCACAAAATCCTTAAGGTATTCCTTAATGTCCAAAGGTTTTTGCAGCCCAACAAACAAACCAATAACAAATGGCCTGCAGGCCCTGTCTTCTTCTGTCAGGCCAAGAATGGGCCAGCACTGGTTACTGCTACTCTTAAACAGTGGTAATTCATCAATGTTGATTTGCAGTGTGATTTTCTCTGGTGCACTCTCCATGTCATCCAACTGCAACACTACATTCCACTCTATCCCAAAATAAAACATTCCCCCCCTTACTTTGAGGACTGTATAGTTATGAGGCGTCCCACGAAGTGTCCTTGCATCTTTAGGCAAGTCAGGAATGTGCTTTCTTAATATCACAAGTAAACTGGATAGATGGCTTAAAGGTACATTGTTCTCTAGTCCCCATTTCTTAAGCTCTTCTCTTATAGGGGTAGAGTCATGTTCATTATCTGATTCATTATCTGATCTGAATTCTGTTGAGTTTTCGTCAATATCAAAGGACACGTCAGGGTTCTCCTCTGTAGACTTCTGAAGCGACCCATCATTGTTCTGTCTGTAAGTATTTAAGGGGGGGGTTTGGTAAATGGATTCTAGCGGCACTTGGTTGATAGACGCCGTTGAGAAGACATTGTCTTCAACATTACTACTTCCATTCTTTAAAGCAATCTCTGTGAGTATTTTTTTTGCATTCTGTTGTGCATGCCCTAAGAACAGTTCTTCTGGAATACAGCTTGGATTGTTCCATTTTAAGAAAGGTTCTCTAAATATATAGACTACACAACCTTGCCATGTCAGCTGTGCTTTCAATGTACTGTACATGCTGAAATACAAAGAAAAATAAATTACAATACATTTTATTTCTGAAGTTATACAGTTTGTAATGTTTGCTATTACAGTAGCTTATGGACAGTCAAAACTAAATCTGACATTGTCCTAAAAGTAATTTCCTGTGTTTTATTATTATTTTAATATCACGCTTTTATGATGTATGCATAGTCTTTGTATGGAGTATGGGGCATTATCAATATCTTGAAGTCTTGTCCTGCTCTACCCTTGTTCTCTCCCAGATACACAATCTGAAATACATATGTTGAATTTTGTGAGTTGATGTAAAATTACAGTCTTGGTTAATAGTAGTTCATTAAACTTGGATGTTTGTTTTACATGCCATTTACAGTTCATTAATGGAATGATGGCTGAAAATATAGCAAATTGAAAACGTTTATAATTTTAACACAGATCTAAAACTAATGTCCAGCGTCCAACATTAACTTTTTTCTCACTGGTCCTATCTGGTCAGATGGTCTTGAAATTTACTGGCCCAAACTAACTAAAAGAAAACACAATACAATTGCATTGTACGTAAGTATTGAATGCAAATATCAAATTGTCAGAATATTGATTTATACCACAGTTTTGCATGTAATGTGAAACATGAGCTGATATAAGCAATTGCTGTTTACATAAGTACGATGCAACGTAAATCATTACTTTTTAATAAATAGTTAACAAAATATTACCATACATGTCATTGTCATCTTTCCATGAAAACACTTGCATTTGATGTGACATAAAAGCCTGATAATAATAGTCCGTAAATGGTTTCTCCCTCTTCACATCATGGTAAGCGGTCGCAATTAGTTTTTCAATTTGGATATGCGCCACCTCATTCTTTCGGAGCAATACAGGCAAATGATGCAGGGACTTAGCATGGCTGTCATGAGCTGTTCGTTCACTTGAAAAAAACGACCCTGCCTTATCGGCTTTCGCACGACATGTACAGCTGACCATGTGTCCCTTGCCCTTATTGTTTTCGCCCCAGGAAACTGTTCTTTCCACGAAAACAAAAATTATTGCGTTTGATTGAACTCGTACGATGCAATGTTTGGGTCCCACTCTAGAATGCACTATGAACTATGATTGGTCAAAAGGACGACACCGGTATTGTTGCACACCAAGGGGGGTAAAGGAGCGCGACAGACTCATGCGAGAAAAATCGAAAATTGAAGCGGAAAAAGTGACAAAGATGACAAGCAAACGTTTTCATACGACACTATGATTTTAAATGGGGAAATTGTGCACTGGCCGGACTATCTTTGTGTACCTGGCCCAACGTCAGGTCTTACTAAACTAACTGTCAACAATACAAATGTCAATGGAACACATTTGTCTGCTACCACTCGCCAGCTTGAATGTATCTTCTATATACAGGTGCTGGTCATATAATTAGAATATCATCAAAAATTTGATTTATTTCAGTAATTCCATTCAAAAAGTGAAACTTGGATATAATATTCTTTCATTACACACAGACTGATATATTTCAAATGTTTATTTCATTTAATTGTGATGATTAAAACTGACAACTAATGAAAATCCCAAATTCAGTATCTCCGAAAATTAGAATATTACTTAAGACCAATACAAAAAAAGGATTTTTAGAAATGTTGGCCAACTGAAAAGTATGAACATGAAAAGTATGAGCATGTACAGCA